>WNHD01000525.1:0-32965 GCA_011057455.1 Ganaspis sp. Gsp50
AAAGCTTGGTGTAATTTCGCAGACATCTTGAAAATATTAATATCTGACGATATTACATCAATTTTTGTTGAGAATAATAGAATTGACAATTTTTTAAAACTTTTAAGTAAATTTTGGACAAAGGGCCTAAAATAACATTGAGACTTTTAGAGCTTTTGTTATTTTCCTTACGTGGGGCTTTTTGGCATCTCAAAAGTTTGGTGTAATTTCGCAGACATCTTGAAAATATTAATATCTGAGGAGATTACGTCAATTCTGCCGTGCTAAGGAAAAAAGTCTCTAACTGACATTTTTACGAAAACTGAGTTTTTTTTATATCAATCAATTTGTGAAAATTTTCTGCATTTAAGACTCTTGATAAAAAAAACGAAAATCTTAATATTTGTTCTTAAATGTAGTTTTAATTGTTACAATAATATATCATTTTGAAAATTGAAAACTTTAACCAGCATACAGTTTGTAACTTCCTATAAAAATTTACAAAAATATATATAAAATACAAAAGAAAAAAGCATTGAAAGCATTTAAGCTTTTTTTTAAAAGTAAAATTATCCGACAGCGTGATATGTTACAAAATAAGAAAGAATCAAGTTATTATATTTTTCTTATATTGTAAATGATTCAAACAAAGTTTATCTTTGCAAGAAAAAAAAACATTAAGAATACAAAAGTGACATAATCGTTACGAGATATCGAAAAATAGATTTAAACAATGTAACTAAATGAATGTCAAAATTTTACTTGAACGTTTATTAATTTTGGTTAATTGTACTATTTGTACTATTTCCTCAATGAAGGTGTTTATTTCAAATGATATATATTACATATGTCTGTAATAAAATCAATAATTATATAAGTAAATAGAATTTAATCTTTTTTAATATCAGTGAATTTAACTGCATTATTCAGTTAGGTATTCTTTTCCTTAGCATGGCATATAAGCGCTCTGTTAAAATCGACATTTGACGAAATCAATGTCTGATGAAATCTACGTGTGACGAACGATGCACGATCCATATACACAATAGATATTAAAAATATATACATATAAAAAGAAAGATTTAAAGTAAAATTTAAAGAAAAAATTTTATTTTTGAAGAATGCGATGGAAATTTGGTCTTATTATATATTTTTATATATATTTAACCAATGACGTACAATGTTATAAAAAGTTTAATGTTTAAAATCAATTTCCCAATGTTTACTTTTTAAAATTGTTATATCATACTAAACTGAATATCTATCATATTGCACAGATATTAAGTTGGATTTTACTTTCAAATTTATTAAAATTAAGCGAATAATAACGAAATACATCTGGAGCGAATATATTGAGCATATAAAACTAAATTAAACAGAGGTGTAGAAACAGGGGCGCAAGCAAAAAAATTTGGGGTGGATGGTTCCGATCAAAATGTGCCCCTTAAACATTGATTTTTTCGATTTGGAGGGGTTGATCCCCAAAACCCTGGCTACGGCCCTGTATAGAAAATAACTTGATTTATCTGAAACAAAATTGGATTTCCATTTTTATCTTCAATTGATAGTAAAAGACAGATAGAAACTCCATCTTTATAATTTTACATCAGTAAATAATATACAAACCTACTTTACCAACAATCAACAAACGTAAGTTATCTTTAAAGCCGCTCTCTGCTCGAATGATATATGAGCTGCAAGTTAGTACAATCTGCTTAATTTACTGTTAACTTTTCTCCATTCAAGATTCTAAAATTAAAATTTGAAATAACTGATATTATATAAATAAATGATTATGTAGAATCCGTAAAACAAAATTTATTTCTTTTACTACAAAAACTATTTTCTTTATGGTAAATGAAACCTCTACTTTATCATCAAGAGATATTTAAGAATAGAATTCTTTACTTTATCATCAAGAGATATTTAAGAATAGAATTCTTTACTTTATCATCAAGAGATATTTAAGAATAGAATTCTTGAATACCTCTTTATAATAAAGCAGAGATTTTTGAGAAAAAATTGTTCAAGTTAAAAGTAGAATTTTAAAACACTTCATTTGAACAAAAATTTGTCTTGGTGTATTAGATTTTTTATTTATTATATTACAAATGATTGTTTGGTTTAAATAAATTATAGCAATTTTTGATGAGTTCAAGATTGATTTTGCGCAAGCCATTCTATTTTATCAGCCTAAAAAAAGTGTAAGTTAAAAAAATGTTTTTTCTCCAAAGGAAAAAAGTTCTATCCCTATTGCAAAACATTTTCTTTAATATTTTGACACTAACACATTAAATTTTAAATAATTATTTTAATTCTAAAATGTCCATCTTTTCTTCAAAGACAAAATTTTATAAATCATGTTTAAAATTTTTTACATTAAAACAGTGACTTTTCCTTTAATTTGTACAACTTTTAAAATAAATACTGCATATGTATTATTAAATTACATTAAATAATTATTAAAATGATGAATTTAAACAAACAATATATTACATAATATTGTATATTAAACATCTGCAGAAGAATATAATAATTTCGAATTAATATAAATGTAATTTTTAATTAGCAATTCTTCTAAACAAACGATACGAGAAATCACTTTAAATTATTATATTATTTGGATAAATTATAATAATAAATAAATAATTAAATTAAATAATAATCATCTAAAAATAATAAAATAAAATTATAATTATACAATAATTATAAACTTTGAAGTTTCATATAAATTCAATATTTAAAATAAATTCGCAATTATTTTAATATTAAAAAAATTCTTTCTAAACTTTAAGTAAACGTGTTCTATTTCCCTGACTAAAAAATGTATTAACACATACCATACTATATCAAAAATTATTTTGATTTTAAAGACTCGTCGAAAACCTTTTTAATATAAATGCTCTTACTATTACAGAAATATGGAAAAGAATTTCGCCTATATAAAAACATTAGCATTTCTTTTTACAAAAAAATGAACCTTTTGGTATACATCAAAAATTTGTTCGATTTAAACTATTTATTTTTTCTGATAAATTTATATTTAAATAAAGTTTTGTATTAAATGATTTGTCTAATAAAAATAACCTGACATTAAATTTATTATATATTTAAATATTTATACATTTAAATAATTATATATTTAAATATTTATATATCTAAATATTATATATTTAAATATTTATACATTTAAATATTTACATATTTAAATATTTACATGTTTAAATATTTACATATTTAAATATTTACATGTTTAAATATTTACATATTTAAATATTATATATTTAAATATTTATATATTTAAATATATAATATGCATAAATACAGTCGAACCTGGATAAGTGAGAGTCCAAGGGACCGAGAATTTTTTCTCACTTATAGAGGTTTCTAAGTTACAGAGGTTGTTTTTCATTTAAATCGGGACCTGACAATGACTCTCACTTATAGAGGTTTCTCACTTATCCAGTTCTCACTTATCCAGGTTCGACTGTATACATAAATATATATTATATATTTTTCATTATAATCCTAATATAGCGATTAAGTTTCCCCAATTTTTTCATTTTCCATTTCCTGAATCAAATACTGATTTGCCTTTTAAATACTGATCCAGGCTTAGGAATGAAGAACAATTTTTAATTTAATCAGTTATACACAAAAGATTTTTAGAACATCCACTTTTCTTCTTTATTCACTAATTTTTCGATAGGTCGAAAAATTCGTTTCCAAGATTTCCATGTCGTTTGTCCTCTGTAATTATTAAACAAAAATTTTAAAAATTCGAAATCTTTGAATTTTTAGCTTCTCGATAGTTGAATTTCCACCTTACCGATAGTCAAATTTCTACCTTACCGACGACCGGTAACAGAGACTGCTTCATCAACATGACATCTGGCAGTGGAGTGCAGACAAAAGCTGCTAGCTGAGAAATATTGATACCGGTAGTTGACAACATAGGAAACTGTATTATCGATTGTCGGCACGGCAGGAATTAATTTTATTGCCAGTTGGTAAGGAGAATATTGTATCAAATTTTTATTTTTTACCTCTCCTGTGTGTTTTCTGTAGCCCACAATCCTGGGAGATGAAAAGTCCATCTAGAATCAATGAAATAAACAAATAAGTCAAGGAAATAAATATAAGTCAAGGAAATAATAATAAAAATCAAAAGCAATATTTTTATTACATTTCTTTTGTATAAAGTATATTAAAAGAAATTCGAAAACATCCAATAGCTTGTGAAAAATATTGTAGGGAATGAAAGTACTTACTTTTTAATGGAAAAATTAAGTTTGAATAACAGTCGTTGAAGGTGTACTGTAAAAAGGGTAAAATAAATAACGAGTTTAATAGGAAGAAAGAACAAACGTTAATTTCAAGAATAATTAAATTCAGAATTGAAAGAATTTCAAAAGTACTTAACAATTTTAATTAAAACGTATTAAAAAAAATAGTGGACAATTTTTTTAACATACCGCACACTTGTTGTTCTTGTTTGGCTAAGACTTGTATGTCTTTTCACTTGAATAGGGTGATTTCTTGATGAAAAAAATCGACACCAGCCACCACGGACTGCTGATAAAAAACTCTCTCTAAAGTGCTTCGACATAAAGCCATAGATTATTGGATTCATACAGCTGCAAAAAGACGATTTACTTTAAAGTTAATAATAATAAAAAATCGTATCACAAAATTAAAAAGTTATATTCTTTTAGTTTTATATTTATTTTTTTATTTATTTATTATTTATTATTTATTATTATTTATTATTTATGATTTATTATTTATTATTATTTATTATTTGTTATTATTATTTATTATTTATTATTATTATTTATTATTTATTATTATTATTTATTATTTATTTCCTATATTTATTCCTATGTTTTGTTAACTTTTATATCATTATTTTTATATTTATAAATAATATAATTTTATTACTTTAAAAAGAAGTAATAAAAACTAATTAAGAAATTGATCACCTGTTTAAATACGCCATTAATTGAAAGGCAGTGTTCATGTGCTTAAAATGGCCAAATTTTTGTTTTGGAAGAATATCAAAAGCCGTAAGAAGATTATCGATGAGCATTGGAGTCCAGCAGATGGTAAAAACTACCACTACAGCCACCAGCATTTTAACGACCTTCAAAAAAAAATTTTTTTGTAGAAAATGTGTTTACATATTTCTACATTATCGATCAATGACAAATACAAGTTCTTTAATATTTACCGACTTAAATTTCTTTAAACAACTTTCAAATTTTTAAATAATTGTGATACAGAACAAAGAATACTTGCCGAGTTACAAACCTGTTTCATAGTCCGCGACTCTTCTGGAGTTTGTAAATTTTCTCGACGATTCTTGCGACCATTACGAATCGTGCTTTGTCTGTGTGTCATGGGAATACTCTCCTTTTCATCTCCTCTTGGATTCAGTCTAAAAGAAATCATTTTTTCATTTATTTTACTTAGAAGTAATCAACAATGTCGGTATATTGTAAACATTCGATAACATTTTATTATCGACAATCAATAGGGCTGGTAACATTTATTACTGACTGTCGGTAAGGTTGGTTACTTTATTACCAACAGTGGACAATGTTCTTAGGTGTATTATCAACTATTGATAATATCGGTAACATTATTACCGACCTTCAAGATTTTCAATTCTATATCAATTTACGAATATGATCGTAACTTTATTGTTGATTGGTACGATAATTGCGACAATTTTATCATAAATTTTATCATAAATAGTATCGGAAACTTTATTGTCAACCATTGATGGTATCGTTAATTTTATAATCAACTGTTGATTTCATCGAGCTTAATATCTTTTTTAATAGATTTTAAAGTATAATGTGTTGTTGATGAATTAATCTACTAACGATTCTGGTAAAGAAAAATCAATTCATCAACGATCGGTATAAAAGAATCTATCCAACAACGGTCGGTAAAAAAGAATCAATACATCAACGATCGGTAAAAAGGAAGCAATCCAACAACGATCGGTAAAAAAAGAATTAATTAATCAACGATCGGTAAAAAGGAAGCAATCCAACAACGATCGTTAAAAAAGAATAAATTCATCAACGATCGGTAAAAAAGAACCAATCCAACAACGGTCGGTAATAAAGAATCAATATATCAACGATCGGTAAAGAAGAAATTCTACCACTTAATTTAAAAAAAACGTTTGAGGACTGAATTAAATTATTTTCTTTATTTTTAAATATTTTAGTAAAATGTTTAATGTTAATTTTTATAGAATAATACGAGATTTAGCATCATACTAGGAACGTCTTGCTAATTCAGACTGTCATTCTGTGCCCGATTACAAACACTCAATTCTATATTTAAATCCTCTTGGGAATATTATTTCCGACTCGCGACAGTGATCTACATTTACGCGAAACGCTTACTATCCTTTAGATCTGATTTTCTACTAATCGTTGTTTTCAAATTTGAAAATATAACTTTGCCAGGCCAAATTACTTTTTATGTGCGAAAAATTATATTTTGCAACATAACCTCATTAACTTGAAAAACGGATCAAAATAGATACACAAGTGTCAGTATTTTATTTATAAAATTCTTACTAAAAGATTACTCAAACAAAAAATATTTTTTGGAAAATAAATCTCGGTCTTTTACAAGTTGATTTATTATCAGCTCTTGGTTTTCTGTAAACAGATTGTAAAAATAGAAAAACGACTAACTGAATTTTAAGGTTATGTTCTCGCCGAATCCAAACAAATCGAATCAACACAATATTAAGTTAATCTGTTATTTTGCTTTAAGCCTCGAAACCATGTTTAAATTAAAATCTTTCAATTAAGATGCAGCAGATGATCTTAAAATAGATTTAATTCGTTTACTGAAAGGCACACACTTGTTATTAGAGATATTTTAAGGTTAGCACCACTCTATTATAGATTCAAGAAATGCATTAAAATTGTCATGTCTGTTTAAAATTAAAAAATAATCAAAATTTGAAAATATTACAAATTAAAAATGTATCTTTTTATCGATTTATAATTATCGATCTGTCTTTTTATCGATGTATAATTATCGATCTGTCTTTTTATCGATGTATAATTATCGATATGTCTTTTTGTCGATGTATAATTATCGATCTGTCTTTTTATCGATGTATAATTATCGATATGTCTTTTTGTCGATATATAATTATCGATCTGTCTTTTTATCGATGTATAATTATCGATCTGGCTTGTCACTATCTATACAATTAATCAACGCAAAGTATCGATATCAATAATCGATTGCAAGTATCGATATGATCGATATTAATAATATCGATGGAAAATAAATAAATAATCGATTTAAACAATCGATATGTCATGGATTATCTCGATCGATATATCGATTCAAAAATTTTAGATTTTCAGTTTTGCAAATAATTGAAAATTTGTAATATTTTGTTTTAAATTTTATGAGCAATAAAATAAAAATGGAAAGAACTGTAAAAATGTAAAATTTTGTGCTTACACATGTCTGGATGTCATTTGGTATCTTCTTTTCATTACACGGAATATCTCCCAGCAAATTTTTGTATAACAATATGCCATTATTATAAGAGGAATCACTAATACCAATAAAAGCATATAAAGCTCATGAGCACGCCACAGAATGACAGAATTGAAGTCTCTTTTACAGTGGTATGCTTTCTGAAATAAGCCCACTTCTTTATGAATCTGAAAATAACAAAAAAACTATAAAACATTCCAAATTGGAATTCAAGGTTTTTATACGTCTCTTTTAAAAACTGTTGAGAAAAACATTCAAAATGGATAAAAATAGATTCAAAAAAATTATAACAAATAACAAAATAGATTAAAAATGGATGCAAATTTTCTTTAAATTATAAAACAATTATAAACAATTATAATTTCTTTAAATTATAAACAATTATAATTTCTTTAAATTAAAAACAATTTAAATTGGAAGTTTTTGAGATAGGTTTTATCATACCTGAACAAAAACCATTGGTATGGCCAAAAAAAATGATGCACACCATACAAGGAGCACTATTTTTCTTGCTTGACTTATTGTACAAATGTACTTTGCTCTCATTGGATGTACTATAGCGTAGTATCTGAAATTAGAGAAAAAATCAAATGATCAAAAAATGCAAATTGACGCAGTAGAAAATTGTATTCTGAACAAGACGGATATAAAGAAGAAAGTGATTAGTGCAAATTAATCAAAAATTATATTATACAAAATTAAGAGAAAATAATAATAGTAGACAATAATATATTATTATAATAAATAATTATATAGTATAGACAGTATTAAATAATTATAGAATTTTATTTCATCATTGTTACAATTTTTCACAATATTTTTTGTCAGTCCTCACAATTTAATCATACACAAACACAATTACAATGTTTAAGTTAATAAATGTATACATATAAAATTTTAATTTTGTTTTAATATTAAAATTACTCTAATCTTTCAAATGAATACAATAAAATATTTCAAAAGTATAATATAAAATTTCAAGGATCGTTCCCCTCTTACACGGTTTCGATAAAGTTTGCAAAATATCCTTTTACATTTTTGCTTGCTCATGGGGAAGCGTTATCGTGGCGATTTTCGATTTTTCAAAAATATTCTAAATCAATTCCTTATCTGTTCCTTATAGGGCTACTTAGCCCTAGGAACTCTATCTCAATAAAATAAAATAAATAAATAAATAAAAACGAAGTTTGAAGCTAATGTCCAGATTTTTAGAAATATCTACTCAAAAATTTTCTAGCACATTTTTTTAAATACGATTTTTTACACAACATTTTTTCTCTAATAAAACTTTTAATTTATGAGTGAAAAAATTTGTTTCCTTGCATCGAGACGAATCGATTGACCTATATAAACTATATACTATACCAATAAGAATTAACAGTAGAGTAAATGATAATTTCTTATGAATTTTGACATTTAAAATTTCATATTTTGATAAAAAATACACTCTCATTATTGATGAGAATGTAAAAATTTAAAAAAAAATTTTAAATTTCCTTCTTTTAATGCTAGTTCTTTTTGAAAAAAATTCCTATAAAACGAATCAATTGAACTATACATATTTCTGCACGGGCTGTTTCATTATTTGTGATAGTTACAAACTGTATTTTAATTGTGTACGTTTAATGTAATTTCGAGTTTAAAAAATTAAATTATAGAGCTTTTGAATCTTGAAGGTCACTTGCTTTGAGCTGGATAATAAATATCAGTGATTTGCTGTATGATGTCAATCATTCTTTTTTCCTTCGGCATCTCGAGATCGTTAAGTTTCATAAGCAGAACTTCTTTCCCAGTAGGAAGTTTCACAGGGTTTACTGAGTTTACAACAAACTTAAAACGATTGTGAATCATGTGAGAACCACCTACAAAATTAAAAATACGTCCCAAATCTGTTACACCATACTGATTCATCAATTTCATCTCCATAATAATCTGCTTCCTTGAACTTTCAACCGAATTCTTTGCCTTTGATACAACAGCGTTCTTGTCCCGAACAGCGAAATAATTCTTTCTTAAACTCTGCCGTACGAAATAAAAACTTAGGTAAGTAACAATACCAGCATTGTTGTTTACCTAAGTTTTTATTTCGTACGGCAGAACTGTATTCCATCTTCGGCAATAATTTCTTTAAGATTTCGTAATCTTCTTGTATCACGCTTTGGATAGCATACAATCTAATTCCTTCTTTTGCCCAATCTTGCTCTGCTTGTTTAAGTGTCAGTCTGTACACTGCTTCTTTATATTTCTCCATTATGTTTTCATTTACCTGCAATTTTTTCTTTAAAACATACTCGATCGCAAAGTAGTCATCAAATTTTATACTTTTTTGGATCTCAGGCGTAACTTTGTAAACATCCATTGATGTCATTACTTGTTGAAAAACACCGTCTCCATAGAGTTTGTTGATTTCTTTCATTTCGGGTCCAATATTAAATACAGGATTAAACTCCAATTGAAACAAGACGTCTTGCACTAATACTGGTTTTTTCATTTTCAATTCGTTGAAAGAAGAAGGGAGTTTTTGTTTCTTCGACCACATCTCTGCAAATTTCTCATAAGTAGGGACAGCACTTGAGCTGGTTTCGAGTTTTAACAAATAACTTGATAGTACATCCTTAGCCATATCTGTCGTCATCAGAGGTACTTTCGATGCCACCGTATTCGCAGCTTTCAAGATACTTGTCTTCCTTGGAGATAATTTCTCCGAAAAATCAAACAATTCATCAATTTTTAAAATCATCCTTATCCTCCATGCCTCTTGATCTAAATAATTTTTCTTCAACTCCAATTTTAAAACCTTCTTGTCTGGATTCAGGAATTTCGATTCCTTTACTTTAAAAGTGGCTTCAGGAAACATGATATATTCGCCATAGAAATCAGCATGAACATAACCCAGGTCAAGTAGTCCGCTCCGGGATTTTAAATCAAAATAATAGGCAATTTTAGTATCTAAACTGTTAGGCCTCAATTCATCGGTTTTTAACACATTTGGATCGCGTTCCTTCAAGATGGTCATATCATTAAAGAAGAAAGTCTTTGATTTCAACTTACTGAAAGATTCAATAACTTCTCTATTAGATCGAACTTCCGAAAACAACAATTTAACAGATTGATCTATTAGTGGATCTTCAAGTTGCCTCAACATCAACTTGTTAACAAGAACTTCAAGATGTTTATACATTTTCATATTCTCCCTCAAAACAAACGGTCCATGTTTTCTTAAAGCCAGTATTAAATAGAATTCCGAAAATTTCAAATTCCCGGCTTCGAAATAGAGTTTTCTGGCTATTTCGAAATTTAAACCGTACTTTCTTTCACACCCTGCTCCGCAGATATTAATTATCTCTTCCGTGTCTCTATAGAATTCATTTACGTTTTTAAATCTCGATTCAATGTTTTTCAAGAAATTGTTAACTACGCGTGGATTACGTAGCCTCCATTTTTGGAATCTGCTGGGAATGGACCCAGTTTGAAGGAAATTAATTGTTAATTCATAGTATGTTGGAGCATTAGGATTCGTTTTTGTATTCGCTAATACAAATTTTTTAAAATATTCTTCAACCTCTTCTTTCTTGAGACGTGTTTGGGCAGCTACAAACTCTGCAGCATCATTAACAGTATAAGTATCACTTTCTGCTTGTCCAACTAGTGCATTTTCATCAATATGAAAAGTACCACCCTCTTGCTCGCTAACTCCTTGCACCCTATCGTTATTGTCAGCCAAATTCTCCTGCTCCGGAGCCTCATCAATGCTAAGTGTATACTCTCGCACGTCATCCTCGACTTCAGTTTCCAAATCAATCTCAAAATTTTCAAAATTAAACTCTTCCTCCAAGTTCGCCGGGGTCAACAAATCGTTAGAATCCAAAACCAAATCAAAATTCGACAATTCTCCACTTTTGGGATCAACTGCTTTGTAAATTACCGAAGACTCCTCGAAACTCGACGGCACGACTGGTATTCTACTATGCCCGTGAGCGGTTCTAATTTGAGTTATCATATCCTTAATTCTCATAAGCCTAGTTCCGAAGAAATGGCTCCCTCTGGGATAAAGGTACCTCATGACGGAATTTCCTCCCAGTTTGGACACCCTTTTGGGTAACAATCTTGTTCGTTCTTGTTTTAACAAGTTTGATACGAATCTCTTAGCTGCTGGTAACTGGACCGGAAGACGTTTTAGATTCCTTAATGAGGTTTGGAAGAGTTCTTTTACAAAGGGCCAACCGAACTTGTGTTTCAAAGTGAAGCGACCAAGGTGATAGACGAGCTCGAATCCAGGATCGAATAGACGAACAGTAGAGACAGTGAAAGCTCTAAAGGCTCCTTGTAAAAGACCTGTGGAAGCTCTGCTTGTGGATTGGAAGACTTGTGAAAAAGTCCTGATGGCACCTTGGCCCGAAAATCCCGCTCGTAGGGCAGCCTTTGTGGCTCTAAATATTCTTTGTCCGTTGGAGGAAGCACTACTAGCTAAAGCGGCACCAAGTTTTGTTCCACTTTTTATAACCGGGCTGATGAGGAACAGATCCGCAGCACAGGTCAGATCGGCTTCTAGCACGTTTCCTCGCTTTATGGCCTGAAAGCAGCCATAAATTGGAATGAAAGACTTGAGCACGTCGATTGTCTTTTCGATAAATGTCGCCTCGTAGTAAGCTTCGGATAATCCTTTGATATACTTGTCCGTTTCCGATTCTGCAAGCTTTTTGATAAAACTCGTTGCATTTTGGTCTTCGGTTTTCAAAGTGAAAGCTGCTAAATCTGATATCAAGAATTTTGTGTCGTCTTTAACATTCAATTCTTGAGTGAATTGCTTTTCGTTTCCGTTGTATTGGAGGAGGACAAGTGCAGATTGGATGTACTTCAAGGCATAGATTTCACGTTTATCGTTTTGGACTATTGCGAAGAGCAAAAAGATCTCTTTGCTTCCACTCTGTGTTAATGGCAAGCAGAATAAGACTCTAGGTGAACAATAGGATGGTATGGGACGAATTGATGCGTAATGGACGGAAGTATCCGGAGCATTGAGTTTGCTGATTACATTACCAACTTTGAGTGCTTTGTAAAATATGTGCATCTGTATATCACGATGCGTTTTGCGAATTTCATTAAATTGCTTATTGTACTCTTCATTCAATTTCGGTAAATCAACTGTCCCACAATCCGATTTCACTTTGTTCTGGAAGAAAACATCAGTTTTATATGATGACAGAAGCTTGTTAAACTCTGATGAATTGGTTGGTATATGGTGGCAGAATTTCTTTAGAATTCTTTCGCCCATGGCTGTTCGAGTTTCAAGTGCTTCCTTTTGCGATTTAAATTGATCATAGATGGTGCTATGAAACATCAATTGTTCTGCATCTTTTAGCTTCGAATCCAAATACACGAACAACATGTTGTAGGCTTCGGTCCAGAATCTCTCATCCAGAGATTTTACCGTCAGTTTTCTAAATTTATCCTTCTCGTTGTAAGCATAGTAGAACAATGCAGGTGTTGAGAAAAAATGTACAGTCGAAAGGTAACTTTCATTTTGCAAAGCCATCAATTCCAGGGTACGTCCTTGCATCTGATAATAATGGAAACCCAAATTTGATCTGTCTGCACCGAACGTTCTTGCTACTTTCAAACCAACCATAGCATAAATGTACCCAGCGTCCAATATGCTCATATTTTTGTCTTTAGGTCTTGGAAAAAGTGTCAAAATGTGATTTAAAACAACATATTTTACTGTTGCGACAGTAAGATTAAAGTTCCCTGATGATTCGTTTCCTGATGATTCGTTCCTTGATGATTCGTTTCCTGATGATTCGTTTCCTGACGATTCGTTTCCTGACGATTCGTTTCCTGATGATTCGTTCCTTGATGATTCGTTCCTTGATGATTCGTTCCTTGATGTTTCGTTTCCTGATGATTCGTTTCCTGATGATTCGTTCCTTAATGATTCGTTTCCTGATGTTTCGTTTCCTGATGATTCGTTCCTTAATGATTCGTTCCCTGATGTTTCGTTTCCTGATGATTCGTTCCTTAATGATTCGTTTCCTGATGATTTGTTTCCTGACGATTCGTTTCCTGACGATTCGTTTCCTGATGATTCGTTTCCTGATGAACTGTTATTCTCTAATGAGTTCCTACTCGATGATCTATTCCCCGATGAGCATAAATCGGTACTGACGTACTTCTGCAATAAATGCTTAAACGACAATTTTATAATACTTTCCAGGGTTAAATTTTGTGACTGATTTATGACTCCCGCCAAAAATCCGTTGATGCCTCCATAGTGCGAAAACAAAACTTTCTCGACAATGTATTCATATGTTTCGGTGACATATTCCATATCCAGAGTTTCATTTTCGTTGCCTCCGTAATAATCGGTTCCTTTCAATACTCGTTGTAGGAGAATCTGTTTGGCTTCTGTTTCATTGGCCGATTTATTCAGGAAATCAAAAAAACCATTCAAGACAGGAATAGACTGATTTTGCTTTTCTGGTGACAATAAACCGTTGTCGATTAGGAACAAGCCAATACTATTGATATAGTGACACGCGGAAAGAAATTGAAACGATAGATGCAGAGCCGGCTGGCTCATATTCATGGTGTCCATTTTTAATTAAAATCTTACGCTTCTCTTACCATACGTTTGACATGTGGAGTGAAAGAGCATCTAGAATTAAAAGGGATAAGAATATAATAATTAACTTTAATTAATTAATTAATTATTAGAATAATCTTCAGTCAAATGATTTTCGTGTTATTGTCTTTACAATGCAAAAACTATAGTGTCTTGAATGTATTTTATCCTCTGGTCTTATCATAAGACACTTGATGTCTTTTGGTTAGACAATTTAAAGACATCAGTTTTTGTAGTGTATATTATGCATAGGGTTCGTGCAGACAAAAAATCACTGACACTTAGTGTTTTTAGTTGGATGAATAAAAGGTTCTTTTTAATTTGTTTTCAATAAGTGTACTCTAAAAATGAATACACAGGATTCACATTTTTCGAATACAACACATTTATTCATAAAAAAGAGAAGTGAAGGTTAACAAAGTTTGAAAATACAAATGTAAAATTCTTAAGCGTCTGTTTCGGGCCAGAGCTTTAGCGGTTCTGACAATGAGCTAAAAGCAGTGTCAGGTAAACGATGTTTCAAAATTTGGCAACATTGCTAAATCGATATAAATTTGGTAAAAAAATGGTATTTTATTAGATTTTAAGTACAACAATATTTAAAATACACTCTCATTATTGATGAGAATGTAAAAACGAGTATTGTGAAATTTTTTTTAAAATTGTAATTGTTAGTTTTAAAAAACATTGGAATTTGGATTTTTAATTTTATTTGTATTTTATACCACTTTCTTAAAAATTTGGAAGAGAGGATTACAAGAGATATCTCATGGAGCGAATACTAAATAAATATACCTATGTTCTTTGAAAATAACTGATTAAGTCGAAAATGTCCTTTCCACTAATATGTCGGAATTAGGCTTAACATATCAGAGTAATAATATGAAACAATTCAACGTTAATAGTACTAAACGTTAACCACGTCGTTGACGTAGTTTTCAACGTGGTTTACCATATGGTATTCAACACAATTTTACGACGCAATATACCACGTAGTTTACGACGTCGATATTTTCAACAGATTTTTTTTTTCATTTTTTTCTTTTTCGTTTAAGCAAAAACAAACAAGTTCTGACACTTTTTAAATTTTAGAAAATTGAAAAAAAAGTTATTTTGGTGGAAATTCAAAATTACCGTTGAATTAATAAACAAAATTCTATATTCAAATTTTGAAAATAATGTCTTTCACTTAATTTTTAGATTTTTTTTCATGCACACAATTAAAATGAAATAGTTTTAAAGTTTTAAAAGCAATGTAGAGAGAAATGTCTGATTTTGATTGAATATAAAAATATGAGTGGATTACAAAATAATTATTATGTCAACTTACATGATAATTCAACATCTAACGTAATACTATGGCACTGAATTCAAATCGAGATTATTTAAAGGATCACACTGAGTTCGAGTTGAGCTTACGTAATCAAATTCAGCCACTAAGAAGCAGTGGGCGGGCATCAAAGTAAGAGTGGGGAGAATCGAAAGAAAAACGACTAACCAATAACGTGCAATATAGTAAAAAGTTTAGGGTAGACCAGGGCAAAGAGAATAATCGAAATATTTTTATTGTTTTTGAATTACCAATCCATACTTTTTTCTATAAATAACATTAAATTAGATTAGAGAAACAGAATATGTAATACAAAAATACTTCTTAAATTTCAGCTAAATAAAGAAATATTCGTAAAATTCTGTAATTATATTAAAAAAAATAATTAATTAAATAAAAAATAATGTAATTGTAAAAATATTTCAAATCACATATTTGAAATATTATTTTTACAAAAATCTCGAAAGTATTTACCTTTTAAAATTGTGATATATAGTATTAAATTGAACATCCACATATTTGCAAAGTGCAAGTTGAATTTAACCTTTAAAGTTATTAAAATTAAAAAAATAATAACGAAATACATTTGGAGAAAAAAGAATAAGCAAATAAAACAAGAATAAACAGAACTGTAGAATAAAAAGCGAGAAATTGAAAAAAATCGAAAAGTTTGAGTTTTCTATGAAAAATGAGTTTTATGCAATACTTTTTAATTGCATTTCTGTCCAATTCCATCGTATTCTCTGAAAGATTTGAATCTTGTATTGAAAACGAATCCCAATCTAATCCATTTTAATTTTTCTTTAACTTTTTCAGTATTGTAGAATTCAAAGGAATACAATAGAAACAATTGTTATCAATTCCAAAAATGTTAAGTATTTACAATATTATGCAATATTATGCGTTACAAAGAATACAATATGAACAATTTTTTTGATTTTCGAAATACTGAAATAAGTTTAAATATAAAGGTATGTTAGATTCAATTAATAGTGTTGCTTCAATAGCTCGCCGGCTACGTCTCTGACTTATGAGCAGAAAACTCAAGTTCAATTCTTCGGACAGTTCAATTTTTTTCTTCGTAAATTATTAAATTGAAATTGAAAAGAATTAAATTAAGTTTATTTTATAGTGCTCTCACTGAATACAAAAGAATTGGACAGATATTGGACGAAAAATTGTTTTGGCTAATCTGATTCCAAGTTATAATAAGTTATAATAGATTCCAAATAATAAGCAATTTCATTTACAAGTTATTTTTATCCATGAAAAATTTAATTAATCTAAATAGAAATTATAATTTTCAAAAATATCCACGAATATCTATGACTTAAAAAAACATCCGTATAATCTTTGCAACAACAGATGGGGCAAAAAGAGTACCTAATAATAATCATACAATTATTAAAAGAAGGCTCAAAAAATAAAAAAACCGACACGTGTACTAAATTCCATAAAATATTGTCATATGTATTGTCACGAATTTTATTTATCTTTATTTAATATCATAACTTAAACTTTGAATATTTTTTCAATATTTTCATACATTAAATTTGAATGAGCAATAAATTTTAAAACTATATAGCATGAGAGTCACAAAAATATTTGCCTCGTCAGCTTTATATTTTATTTATTTTTCGTGTTTGACGTGTAAAAAGTTAAAAAAAACGAGTGAAAAATAGCTTCATTTTATGAGCATTTTTGCTTTCTCGTGGAAAAATAATAAAAAGGAATGCTTATCAATAATGATTTCAAACGAAATCTCACAAAAACTTTTTTAAATTGATTTGTTTTTAAACAAACCGTCAAGAGCAATGTTTTTTAATAATTTATTGTCATGAAGAACTTCTTGCAGTCATTTTGTATTGACAATTGTTAATACAAAATAACTGTTTTATAAAACCATTTGTTATAAACAAAACACTTTCTTTAATAATGAAAGCCTTTTTCAATTGTTTGTTACTCAAAAGATATTCAAATTATAAAATTTCTATATATAAATTTAAGTTTTAAATTATGTATCTGAAGAAACCAATTTTCAATTTTTATTATTAAACGGTTTTTTTATAAAAGGTTTTTTTTAATTAAAAGTATTAAAATTTCATGTTTCAACTTTTTCAAAAAATATTTTTTTTGCATTCTCTAGAATGTAAAAAAAATATTTTTTTTTATTTCGAAATTCGAAAATCGATTACAAGTGTTACCTATAGTATGAGGAAGCAAAATGAATAAAAATGAAGAAATACTAAAAATATAATAAAAACGAATTGCTACACGAAAAAGATAAGAATTTAACAACAGGAAAACAAAAAAAAGAAGTTTTAGATTTCTCGGGGTGAAATTGACATGCATTTATTTATAATAAGGGAGAAAGGAAACTGAATGTAAATTGTACAAAATTTTTTGGTAAATGTGGATCATAAAGAATCCTGAAAACAAATTTGTAAAATGTACCTGGAAATATTTTATAAATTGAATAGATTATCAAGTAATTCGAATTCCAAATATACCTTTCGATGGACATTGCTGTGAGGGTCAGAACAGAACAAATTGCCGAAACACTTTGCATATAGTGCACTGCTTTACATAAGAAAAACCCCATTTCCCAAGTGAACGAGAAAAGCTTTGCTACCTGAAACAGAAAGTAATTTTACTACGTTCATTTTTAATTAAACATGTCAATAACGAATAAAGGTTTATTAATTTTAGGATATATAATATATAATTTTAGAAAAAAATTATTATAACTATTTTAAGTCATTCCATTTTTTACTGAAAACTAAAAATAATAATTCAGTTTATACTTTAGATATGATTTTAAGACCGCAGCAACCTTCTACTTGTAAGCATTTATCATATTTAACTTTCAACTTTTTTAAAGAAATTCGTAAGAATTTTCAAATTTATTTTACACGCTTTTCACGAAATTCTTAATTATTGTTAATAAATGGATTTTTTCGATTTTGGAAGATAGGTTTTAAAAAAAGAGAACAAAATTTCTTCTTAATTATTGGCTCTAAATTACAGAAACATCCTTTTGAAACTTCCATCGCGATTGATTTCGAGTTTCTCTATCTTAAGAAAATGTCATAAATATAAAACGAAACTGCCTCAAAAAGATCCGTTTTCGAAACTCTTCTCAAATTTATAACAAATAATATATGGGCTAATATTTGAAGCAAACATTGAAAATTTTTAAATCGTCGTTTTCATTACAAGTATACTAAAAAAAATTTATTTGATTCAAATAATCATTTACTTGTCTATTATCAAGTAAATATTCATTTGAACCAAGTAATTATTATTTGAATCAAATAAATGGCATTCGAATCAATTATTTCTGTGCAAATCAATTATTTATCTTGAATCGAATTTTTTTTGTTGGACTCAAATAATAATTACCTGGTTCAAATAAATATTTATTTGATAATAGACAAGTAAATGGTTATTTGAATCAAATCAATTTTTTTCAGTGTATAAGGAATTTAATTTAATAATGAATTTAAATTAATATTTAATATAATAATGAATTTAAATTAATATTTAATATAATAATCAATTAATTAATTACTAATATAATTCACTGTTGAGATATGGTAGAAAAAGACATCATATTCTTTTTAATATATTTTATAATTTAAAACCCTAATTTAAAATCAACCGCACTCTATGAATAAAACAATTAAACTTAAATTAAACGTTAAAAGTCATTACTTTGGATATTTATAAATAAATATAAATTTATAAATATTTATAAATATTTGTCGGAATTCCCTTTTTCTCTTTTGCAAAAAATCGAGCAGTCGTGTTGATAACAAAAAAGCGTCATTTCTTTTAAATGATTCTGTAAATAATAATGGTGATGATATGATTCTATAAATAATTTCTATTAAACGGGAGAATTTTCAATTTTTTATCTATATCTATAAATAATAATTGTAGAAAAGAAAAAAGAAGCCACTAAAATAAGAAAGACACTGATATTGAAAATTATCATTGCATAAGAAACAAAGCGAGACAAAGGAAGAAAATATCGAGGTCGTAAAAAATTTTGTGATAGGAACTTCTGTGCTATTTTATAGTTCTGTTTACGTTTTGCAGATAGTGAAGAAAAGTAACGTGCCTCCATCATTGAAAAGGCTTTTGCATGGAATAATCTTTTTAACTATTTTCCCTCCTATCGCGCAAGACTTTTCAAAATGCTCGGACACGAACGTGCGTGTAATTTAATACCTTCGTGCTATTTAATCTTTCTACGTATTGTCTTAAATTATACGTATTGTCATATTTTCCTTTAAACTTACAGCGTGCAATAGTCACAAAAGTGTTGATTTGTCTAATCAACTTTGCATCCAAACAATCATAAAAATACATAAAAATTCACAACTTAATAGAAAAAAATACGATTTTTATTGCCCTTAAATAAATAGTAAGAAAAAAAAGAAAATAGAATTTAATAAACATAAATAAACACTTGTGTTATTTAAAAATCTACAATTTTATTCTGGTCAACACTAAAACAACTTTTGTAAATATAATTGCAATTATTTTGAAGCGAATCTATTCAAACGAAGTCAATAATAGTTATCAAAAATATTTCCGTTCCTGTCCTTGATGATCCTAAAATTATTGTTTTTCATTGTTTATAATCAAATTAAAGTTAAAGTTTTGAATATTTGCAATTTAGAAAGAGAAAATTAAAATAATTAAAATTAATTAATAATTAATTAAATTAATTAATAATTAAATTAATTGTTGGCTCCAAATCAAAGTGGATCATACAATCACAACAACCAGAATAAAAAGTATTGTATTGTAATTTATGATATGGAGAAATCATAATGTAATGCTGTAGTCACGGTTTTGAAAATCTACCTGTGCGTGAAACAATCGAGAAGTAATTAGTGACTGCACATGTTTGACATAAATACGATGTAGATATGCATTTTGTTGACCATGACTGTAAATTTTGGATTGGTGATAGCATTACATGAATACTGATTATTTTTCTATTGCAATCTATTCATTACTAATCATGAATCTTACTTTTATATTTCCCACAAAGGGTTTTAAAAAAACAGTCACTAAAATAATTTCACACTGATACGAAATTCTAATCTAATTCTAGTTAATTCTACTTTTGCATTTTTAAAAGTCAAAGTACTAATTAAAATAGTAAAAGTACTAATTAAAATAGTAAAAGTACTAATTAAAATAGTAGAAGTACGAATTAAAAACCCAATTAGTACGCTCATCTATTCGGTCAAAGTAAAAAATAAAAGTAAAAAAAAACAGCAAGAGGAAATATAGTTTGAACTATAATCACTATAGGAAATATAGTTATTTAAGCCGCCAAGAAGCTTGAGGCGTGAAACTATTTTTCAATTTTTCCCATCGAGCTGAAGGCAATAAGAACAGATGAAGTTAAATTCCCGTGAGCGAACAATGATCATGAGTCGTTTTATTTCATATAACTCGCATAAAGGCGCCGCATGCAATGGCAATTCATAATAGTTCATTTATTTGCGGAAAAACAACGGTCAAGAGTAAAAATTAATCGAGCGTTATTTGTTTAATAGCCTGCGTTTCATGTGAAGAAACGTAATAAAAAAGGTTGATGCGAATTATGAAAAATTTTTGGTAGCGGGAATCACGAAGCCAGCGGCAAGGACTCGAATCTTCAGTCTCTTCTGAGACGCTCAAGATTGAGTCTGAGACTTCTGAGACTCAATCTTGAGCGTCTCAGAAGAGACTGAAGATTCGAGTCCTTGCGGCTGGCTTATATTCTGGACGCGAACCCCCTCCAGTATTCTCACGCACCAATTGTCTGTCGCTCCCTCTCTTTGTGTTTCCCAGAAAGCCGCCCGCCTTTGTAGTCTTCGCGCTGTCCCCTCTCCTTACGCGCGCTTATTTCCTTCTACGAACATTTTGCCACCTCTCTACAACTCTCGCGCCAATCATCTTCCACATCCTATTACCATATTTACAAAAATTGTTTTTTACAATTACAAATTTACAAAAACTCCATGGTCTTTTAAATTAAACAATCTAATCTATCTAATAATAAAATAATAAATAACAAAATCAAAACATAAAGAACTTTTTAAACAGTGTAAACTTCTCTAAGCACTTCATCGATTGCAAAAATTTCAATTAAAAAAGAAATTGGAGAATGCGCATTTATGACTACTTTTTTCAAAAAGAAAACTTAAATTCAAGAACAAAATTGTAAAGCATAGTTTTTTCTCGACAAAAGCTAGTTTATAAAGATAATGCTTTTCAGCGTCATGTGTCAGAATTTATATTGAATTTTCGCTTAAACTCGCAATGGGATAAATTATCTGACAAGGATTCAACTAACGAAAATATCGGGTGTTATGATAAACCGATCGGTGTAGCTGTAACCATTATTCAAAACCCTTTCGATAGACTGTCTAATGGATGTCCGGGGGATATTAAAAACAATTAATAGGCTGGGTGAAACTCAACAACAGGTGATCGATCAGAAGATTTTTCGAACAGAGGAGGTTACAACAATTTATAGAAGCAAAAAATAATATAATACAATTATATTAATTATACAATACAACTACATTAATTATACAATACAACTACATTAATTATACAATTATATAATACAATATAATCCTGTTTTCATAAAATAATATAATACAATTGAGCCCGTGCGCCGAATAACTACCTCTACGCGTGACCTTCATCCCCTCCTTGAGCCAGACTCTGGCTGCGCGAACAAAGATGCGCGAATCCAGAGGCAGTTATCAGACGCGCGGGTTCAATTATATTAATTATACAATACAATATAATCCTATTTATATATAAAAAAGGCTAAAAGTAAAGTAAGTATTGGATTGAATTGGCCATACCCAGGCCACGTAACCAAAAGAAGAAGAAAGTAAATATTGAACAATAAAATAAACAATTTGATCCCGAATAGCAGCTCCCTTTTTATGCAAACTCCCTTTTTGAATACAGCGTGCGATTAAAAGATCACTTTTTATTCACAAATTTTACAGAAATATGGAAAAGTAAGTGAAGGCGTCTGCGTCTCGAGGAGTAATGAAGCGGTCAAGGCTCAAGCGAGACCTTATATACTTCCCCCTCTACTTGGCGGACACTCCTCATCCCCTCTCATCATTCTAGAGCCTTTTTCTCATCTCCCAACAGTCCTAGAGAGTTGTGCTTCGGCTTTAAAAATTCCCGAACCATCACAGGTCATTCTACAAACATTTTCTTACATTTCTCTTCGGCGAAATAAAACGTTCTCAACTATTTTATAAATTTCATTAAAATTTTTCATTAATGCTAATTTTCATTAAATGCTAATGGATTTTTTCATTTGTAACTTTCGACCGCAGTTTGCGAACCTTACACAACGGTGTGCAATAACTCCAGGCGATTGATGGTAACATCCACCCAATTACAAAGAGTTTCTGTTTCAGGTTGACGCCAGAATTTCACTGCAGCCAACGTGCGCATTATACTAATGCCCTGACGGAAGTACGAGAGAATAGCGACGACTTGAAACACGCGGATAAATGGGCGAAAACAAAAGAACAAAATTTTAGGCGCTTTCTGAAGACTATGAAATAATTCATTACTGCGTGATTTATTGTCTCCATTCAGTCAGGAATTTCCGCTCTATAAGAAATGTTAGTAAAGAAAGAAAAACATAATGAGTGTCACAAGAAAGAGACAAAGAAGAGACAGAAAAAGTAACAAATAATAAATGGTTTGAAAACCATTACCTTAGGACTACAAAATTAAATTAAAAAACTAAAAAACTAAAAAAAATAATAATAAATAATAAAATAATATAAAATAATAAAAAATAATAAAATAATAAAAATAAACTTTCGTTTATTCTTTCATGGCTTTCCCTGTCACCACTTTATGATTAGCAGAACGTGATTAAACTAACCGCAATATTAATGAGATAAATGCTCAGGGGATTTTAGAGTCCATGAACGCAGTTGAAAATCAGTTTGCATAATACCGCAAGAATTTCATTTGACCACTAAGGAACTATAAATTGTCTTCCATGTAGAGAATGACTTGTGGTTGTAACAAGTCTCTTTCGAAAATTGATTTACGACGAGAGTGCATTATTCTCAATTAATAGTTCATCGAGTGGAAAATAGTTACATTAAGTAAACTAGAGTTTAAAAAAAAAAGATTCAAAAATTGTTCATTCAAGTGCAAAATTTTCAACTAAAATTTAAAACTACTCTTTTTAAAGAGTAGTTTTAAGAATTTAAAAATTATTTCTCGATTGTTAGTGCAACCGAATCGATTTACAACCGAGATCACGTTTATTTAAATCCTCATAGATAATACGACTTGAAATAAAATATTTTAGTTCATTCACCAACTTGCTGAGAAAATGCAAGAAAATTTTGGCAAAATTCCAGATTAAATTTAAAGACACGACTTTTGTTCCTCTCAGAATAACCTGTTGAAAAATTTACGATAAGTTGACTCCTTTCGGAGAATAAAACGAAACAAAATTAATTGTGAAAAGTAAAACAAGCTGAGAAATAGAAAAAAAAAAAAAAATAGCCTCTAACGTATGCTTTTCTGCTCCGAGTTTGTGGGAAGGAAAGCTGCGAAGAAAGGTATTGCTTATATACTCCCTGTGTTGCCCCTCCCTTTCAGCGACTCGGACCATCCACCAATCAAATTACAGTTGCCTTTTCCCTGCGCTCTATAGGTCCTATAATGTCCAGCCTGGACTTGCAATTCACAGAAACTTTCTGCCTACAAATTTCGCCTAAAAAACTGTCCAAAATTTGTTCTAATTGAAATCAAAGAACAAAATTTTTAAAATATTTTCTTAAAATAAGAATTCTTTTACATTTTTTAAATCCAAAGTGCTTAAAGAACAAATAATTTGGAGAAACCTTAAGGAAAGTGCAAAAGAAAAATACAAAAGAAAAATACAAAAGAAAAATTCAAAAAAAGGTACAAAAGAAAAATGCAAAAAAGTACAAAAGAAAAATGCAAAAGTAAAATTTATAAAAAAAATGCAAACTTTAAAAGAAAATCATTTTTAAAATTAGAAATCAATTTTTAATGGAAACGAATTCGAAAATAATTAATGTATAGAGAATTATTTACTAATAAATTGAAAGAAACAATTGAAACAAGAAACGAAAAGGTGCAGAAATTGGAAAAAATTATCAATGAATAACCGAAAAGTAAAAAACCGGTTCGTCAATTTCTAACTTTAGTAACTTTCGTCAGAGTTCCACAGATGGTTTCTATTATTGTCACATCTCTCTTTTACTACAAAAGCATTCATTCAGACACATAAAAGGACCATCGCCACATAAAGCTAGCTAAAAGTGCATTTAAACTCTAAAACATGGAAATTCACTCAAATGATTTCTTTGATGGTGACTATTCGAAAGAAAAAATTCACCTGTTTGCATTTTCAATCAGCATTGATTTTCTTAATTTAATGGGATTCTCATTGAATGCGGATGAAAAAGATAATTCAATGGTTGTTAAAAAATTTGAAATTAGAAAAAATTCAAATGTAGAGCGAAAAGATGCGAGCGGAAAAAAAGAAAGAAGTGACGCTCAGAACTAAGAGTTGCTGCTTTTATAGTGCTTCCCCCACCACTAACACCGTAGGCTCACTACATCTCCCACTGGAGAGCATTGCCACCACGACGCCTCGAGCCAAATTGGCATCAGCTGCTCAGTGGGATGATTTATATACCTCTCGCACTCCCCTCCCTAACAAGAACTCAGCAGATGCACCAATCACGCGTTTTTAACATCTCATTCCCTTCCTATTGGTCTAAAAAAGCCGCGCTTTGGCTTGAATCTCACTTCTGAACGAGCTCTACAATTCCTAAACGATTTCGAACCCGGCCATAGTATTTGTATCCATAACACTATTAATTTATTCTTTCTACAAAAAGTCAATCCACTAAATAACTACAGCAGCATTAAAATAAAATTTTATTTTATAACAATTTTATTTTCCAATAGTTTTTCGTTTTTGAAATCTAAAAAACCGTTACCCATTTTTGAAAGAAAAGATTTAGTGATTTTAGTTATAATGCGGTGATCTTATTTATGATATGGTGATCCTAGTTCAAACAAAGATTTATTTCTTTATTTTGAAGAAGTCCATCAGTAATTTTACATTAACGAAGAATAAAAATGCTCTGAAAAAATGTTACTTTTTTATTGTAGGTTTCCGATCAGCATCAAGCGTCAATACAAAACCTTTTAAAGTACAATTGAATAATGCTCAATAAAAAAAGTCAAGTTATCAATTTCGAATTGTTTCATCTGTCACGTAATTGTGAGATCAAACAATAATGAAGAATAATTGGAATGTGGATGAGGTTGTGACACCAAGTGTGACAATTCAGTGCCAATAAAAACGATTTTGCGTCTAAAAGTAATAAACGTCCAATTATTCCCCGGTAAATCAAAATTTAGAATCAATATTATTTTTCATCTTATCAAACTTTTTGTTATTCATTACCATTGTTTTTATTACTTTTATTATTACTTTTATTTATTAAGCCCCTAAAAGTTATTTTATCAAAAATGTGTTACTTCTTTTGCTCTTGGAATTTTGCCTTAAAAAAGGTTTATCTGAAAATTTATTTATTATATTATGTATTAAATGTTGAAGTGAAAATCAACTATCAGTCTGTTAAAGTGTTATATAAATAATTAATTTGGTTTTCAAATTAATATTGTAATACTTCATTTGATTTTTAAAATTGATAAATAATTTTTTTTTAAATTGATAAATAATTTATTTATTTTTTTAAGTTGAGAAATAATTTTTTTTTTAATTGATAAATAATTTATTTTCGTTTTCAAATTGATAAATAATTTATTTTCTTTTTATATCAGAACGTCCTTTTGTAAACTGTTATTTACATAATTAATTTCATTTTGTAATTATCAGTTTAATAATACATTACACCGAAGGATTGAAATTTAAAAAGTGATAATAAGATGCATGATTTAAATAATTAATTGCAACTGCAAATTATAATTCTTATAATTAATTCCATGTGTAAATAGTACAGTCAGAATGGAATCAAAGACAGAACTAAAAGAGCTTGGCCGATCAAAGTAGTCCCGGACTACTTGAGTCGTTTACGTTCAGCGGGACTGACGGATGGAGTGGGGGTAGGCTAGCGGCATGCGCAGGTGATCTGCCTCAAGTGTCTGTTTTAATCCAGATTGCAAACTAATAATATACCGAAATTTGAATAATTCTTACAAAAAAGCTTTCTTGACATGCTATTTTTACATAATTTATTATTAATAATAATATAATAATAATAATAATAAATTTTATTATTATTATATTATTTAATAATAATAATAATAAATTTTATTATTATTATATTATTTTATTAATAATAATAATAATAATAATAATAAATTTATTATATATAATTTATACAATTTTTGCATTGCACTAAAGTTAAACCTAGACAAGTAAAACAAAAAATAGAATTACCTTCACTGGAATGCAAAAGATAATGAGTAAAAGGTCAGCGGTAGCAAGACCCCCTAAAAAAATGTTTGTTGGAGTCGCCGGCAGAGGTCGCAGTCCGGGACAAATAGTGGACGCAATAATGACAACGTTTCCTGAAAAAGTGAAATTTTCACTTTAAAATAAACTGTAGAAAATACTAAAAAAAATAATAAAATAATACAGACGATAATTCAAATTGCTATCGAAAAAGTTGCACTCAGATACTTTCAGTAGTTTTCGAGTTATTTAGCAGCGAAAACTGACCAATCGCGAGCAAGTTCTAAAAGAAGACAGAAAACCTTAGTTCTCCATTGCAGAGGTTGCGCAAGTCGCGCATGATTGGCCATTTCTAGTAAGGAGGGAACTAAACCCCCACCCTTCCAGGCCGCACCGAGGCCTGAGCTTTAAACCTCAATATCTCGAAAACTATTTATTAAAATCAAAAACAAAAAACGTCAATGTTTTTCAAAAACTATTCCAATTAAATTCTCATCAGCGAAATGAACTTACCGACAAATCCGAGCAAAAATGTGATTGAGTAAATGAACAAAACGGGTCCATATTCAGCCCAAGGAATTCCCAGATCCGCATCGTCGTCTGGTGGCATGGAGTAATTTGTGAAATTATAAAATTCCATTTTTCGGCCTGTTGAGTTTAAAATGATCTTGATGACTCGTTCAGTTCTGAACGAACAGAACAGATCTCAGCTGAAGATGCAAAATCGTATGACGTCTTTCTTCTTTTGCTTGAGCGTCATTTTTTGGGTCACGCATTTTTAGCTATGATTTATTTTTATATAGTTCATGGCAGATATAAATAAAAAAATGTTTATTTCATCCTAGGTCATTTCAAAGATATTTCTTCGAGATTATCTTCTGAGCTAGTAAAACACAAGGAATTAAAAATTTGCAGCACTTGGTAGATTGGCCATCTGTGCATAATGAACCACTTTAATTAGATCTCTTCGCCAAGTTTGATTATTGAATCAACTTCGAGGGGATATAGTCTCTGTAACCTCGGAACGCGTCTTAACATCCCTAATCTCAATACTCAAGATCCATTCATTTATTCTCAAACATTTGTTCTATAGATTGTGTTGCTAATAATTATTTATTATTTATTTTATTATTTATTTATTTATTTTTTTATTTATTATTTATTTATTTTATTTATTTATTATATTTATTTATTTTTTTATTTATTATTTATTTATTTTTAACTTTATAATAACTTCATAACATCCAGAAAAAATTTTCCGTCAGAGACGAGCTAGAAATAATAATGTACTTCTTTTGTGAAGAAATAAAAATTGAGCGAAACATAAAAAAATAATGTTAAACGTCTTTAAGAGAGATTAGTAGTCTGAAACATCGTGGACAGAAATCAGTTCCCCCACTTTCCAAGGCTCCGCCCAGTACGCACTTGTCCCGCAATTTCAATTTCTGTATGATTCTTCAAACCTAAAAATTAATTTTTAAAATGAAATTAAAAACAATGTCATTCTATTTCTTTAGGTTTTGCTACATCATTTGATTTTATTTCTTAAATTTCTTTCTAGAAAACAATTTCAAAAGTAATTATTTCATCAAAGCAATTTTTGCAAAAAGGAGTTAAATTGCATAAAGCAGAAAAAGATTTGATTAAGATTTAAAAAAAATAAAATAAACAATAAATAAAATGAAAAGAAAATAAATAAAATAAAAATAAATAAATAAAATAAAAAGAAAAAAAAGAAAAAAAATAAATAAAATAAAAAGAAAAAAAAGAAAAAAAAAATAAAATAAAAAGAAAAAAAATAAAATAAAAAATAAATAAATAAAATAAAAAGAAAATAAATAAAAAAAGATTTTAAGAAGGTAGATAAAATAGACTGATTAAATCCTATTACCACAAACCCATTGGAATTCATTCCAGTTGAATCGCTAATTTCTCTTTAAATACGATTTTGTTTAATTTTATTATAAGGCGTTCAATACTACGAAATCTAATTATACTTTTTTTAATACTTTCTTTTATACTTCTTAATTATACTTTTTTTTCTTTTTGCTTGTTCATTCAAGTTGGAAACTATTTCTAAGTTTATATGTAGATTTATTTTGAACTAAAAGTTTTTTTGATATGAAGTATAACAAGTAATAAAATAATATCTAACGAAGTAAAATTAGAATACGATATAGCAAGAAGTAGCTTGTTTTTATTAAATTGCAAAGATAAAAAAATGGTTTGACGACGGGAATCGAACCTTAAGTGAATTTTCTCAACAACATGACGCCTTATCCCCCACGACCAAAGTTATAAAAATTGTGAGCATAGAATCGTTTTACAAATCGTATTTAGAGCGCTGAAAATTACAAAAACGACTAAGTATCAAATTATTTTTGTATATTTAGTATTTTTAGGTACTATTTATTTATAGAGTTTATTTATATTTATTTAAAAATTATTTATATTTGTTTAAAGATTATTTATATTTGTTCAAAGATTATTTATACTTGTTTAAAGATTATTTATATTTGTTTAAAGATTATTTATATTTGTTTAAAGATTATTTATATTTGTTTAAAGATTATTTATATTTATTTAAAGTATTATTTATAGCTGTTATCGACTTCGTTTTTTATTTTTAGTCAGATTGAATATTTAGATCTGTAGATCCTATTTCGAGAGTTACATCCATTGTCTAATTTAGTTTTCTTTTCGTAGTTTTTTCGGCTGAACTTTGCTCATTTCCGGATTACGGAATAGGCTATATGCCAATTGGCTGAATGCTATCTTGTAAATTTTGTTTGAGACGTCTAACACACGGGTACATTAACGTTAACTGACAAACAAATAAATTAAAAGGAAAAAAATACGTTTCCACAAAAGTTTATTCATTTTTTAAAAACAATGTATCTTTTCAAATTCTCTTTTCAAATTTTTCCCATAAAAATCCACTGACTCTTTACCGGTAATGTTTCTACAATGTTTTTAAATACGTTATATTTTATTAATATTACATATATTTTATTAAAATTACATATATTTTATTAAAATTATATATATTTTATTAATATTAATCCTAGAATTTTTATTAAAAATTATTGTATTGTTTTTTAAAAAATATTCCTGGAATATTTGTCTAGTTTTTGTGGAATTTTCATAGATATTTAATTATTAATATTTAACTCTTTTCTATTTTTTACAATTGAACTTTGTTGAGTGAAAATGAGTCACTTTCAAGCTTCTGATAAATTTAAAATCACAAAAAGTTCGCTCATAAAAAAAATATAAATTCTGCAACAAAAAAAATCGTGTAAGTCAGCTAATAAAACTTGTGATAAGTAGAGGGTTAAATTATGTAAGCGGAAAACTTCAAAAGAAGGAAAAAATGAAGAAGAGGCTTTCGTACTTGTCATGAGAAATACATTTTATTAGCGGAAGTAATTCTCTGACGATTATTCTATTGAATTCAATTCGATATATTACAGAAACCAAATTACTTAGTCCTGATTTAAAAAACATTTTTTCTTTCATATCAAATTTCGTCAAGTTTTTTTTATGATAAACTTTTATATTACAGTTTTGTTTAATAAACGAAATAAATATAAATAATAAATATAAGTAATAAGTATAAATAAATATATATAATAAATATAAATTTATATTTTTATTGAACAATTTGAAATATTTTTTATTTATTCAAATTAACTACTTTTTTTTAATAACCTTTTAAAAATCGATAAAAAAATCATTGATGTGTTTGAGATGGAGATTAAAGAAATTCTTTTCCTAGCAAAAATTTTGTTCAATTCAACCAAATAACCAATCCTGAATTTCACTCTCCCTTTTTGCACAAATTTATTTCGAAAATCTGTCAACTTTTAATATTAATTTCTTTTCACTTTTGGATGAACAAACAACTGTTTTATCATTTTTTCCAAATTTCTTCTAAAGATAATAAAAGAGAATTTTTTAACCAATTTCTGGTTGTTTAAAACTTTGCTTTTTGCACAATTTTAATCACGATATTTTTACGCGATTATAATTAATCGCAATAAATATATGCAAAAAATTATTTTAATTTATAAATTAAAATTAAATTATTTTAATTTATAAATTAAAATAATTTTTTTGTATATATTTATTGCTTATTAACTTTATTTTTTATTTTTATATTTACCACAATTTTTAAATTTATTACTATCTTTTTTACTGCAACTCTTTTTCGAAATAAATTTTGAATGAGGAAATATTTATTGTTTGGAGAGTAAAAAAATACTTTTTTTCAGTGTCTTTTTTTAATAATTAATAGCATTCTAGAAATCCGTCACGCGAGAGGTTCAGAGTGTAAACTGACTAAAACACGCCACGAGATTGAAGAAGAACCCGCCAAGTGACGCGCATCCGAAGTTGAAACGAAAACCCCCGAGGACGATCGAGAAAAAAAAATTATTTTATTTAAAGCGAAATTGGCATCTAAATTTGCTTTAACAATAATTTCTATTCAAAAAAATTTACTAATGTCAAAAAGTGAAATAAATAAAAAAAAAACTAAATTCATTAATCTGTAACTACAATCAAAAATTGCGAAACGAAACAAATCAAATGTTTCTAAAACTTTAAAACATAGTTTTAAACTACTTTTTCTATTTTTCTACTTGAGACTTTAAAAATACTAATTACGCAAATTTTAAAAAGGATTCGTATGTTAATTGCTCAAGTTCGAAAGTCTTTGTCTTTGCAATAAAATATTATTTGTCTGTAAATGAAAAATGTTTATTCTCTTCGACGCAAAATTATTGCTGTGCTATTTTTTGCATTAAGGCCACGTCCAAGATTTTGAATGATAATCCAGGTATCTACTTTTACCTTTTTTCTCAAGTTGCTTTTCTAAAATAATTATAGATCAAACATTAATCTTGAAGGTTTCGATGATCACCAAAGTTTGAAAGCGACATCTGTTTTAGTTTAAGCGCAAATAGTTCCACAAAAGTAAGTCGGTAAGTTTATCAAGACTTATCGACTTATTTTTATGGAATTGCATTGAAACTAAAAAAGATGTCGCCCCGAAACTTCATCAAACATTTTGTAAAAAATCTTAAAGTGTGTCATGAATTTTTTAATTATTATTCATAAAAAACTACCACCGGAAAAAGATAGATCCCTAGTTTATCGTTCAGGATCTTGGACATGACCTTAATATCTTTTAGGTGAAAAGAAAAACAAAAATCATGATAACAATTTTTAAAATAACTTATTTTTGTAATTTCTGCTCTATCTTAATCGCTCGATTAGTTATTTTTATTTTTTATTCTATTAGAAATTTTTAATTATTATTTGCTCGCTTATTTGCTTTATAATTTTAATGTTTATTTTTCCACAAACTTTTCTTGCATATTTGCCCTATTTTTTTTCTTCTGTTTTTTGTGTTTTTAAACTACCAATTGCAGTGCCTCAAGCGATAAAATACGTAACTAATAATTCTTCTTACCTTGATAAAACAGTCTCCTACAATATCTGCTTTATCCGTTAGGTACCTGACATCTTTAAGGTCGTCTACGTTTTTTTTTGTAAATTACAATTTACACAATATTACGATAATTTTACGATAAATTTTTACCGACAAGGTTGATTCAATCTAAATATATTTTAAACAATTATGAGTTGTAATCACATTTTTCAGTAAAATTAAAGAATTTTTCAATCGTATTTGATTTTATAGTCAACAATTTTAAATTTCTTATTTATTTATAATATTTTGTAAGAAAGCAATGCTGCTTTTCTTTTATATTAATCTTTAGAATTATGCAGACTGTAATTTAACATTTTTATGGTAATAATGATTTGTTATTCTTTTTGCTGTTATTATTAGTAGCTTGTGGATGCGAATAAATAATAATAATAATAATAATAATAATAATAATAATAATAATAATAATAATAATAATAATAATAATAATAATAA
>WNHD01000526.1:4092-50236 GCA_011057455.1 Ganaspis sp. Gsp50
TTTATAGGTAGTGGACTAACTTAAATAGCGTGGAATGAGGCGTGCGATAAAGGTAGGGATTGCCTTCATACTGCAAAAGGTAGATTTTTCTTTCCGTGCGTAGTGTTTTGGAAAAGAAGTATTTTTTGTGGGGCTGTGTTAATTAATATTAATAATATTAAATATAATAAAAATATTAATTAATATATTATAATAATATTAATATTCAACCCAAGTCTTCTTAATATTCGTTAAAGCAAGTGGTTTAAATATATATTATATAAACTTATATTATATACGTAAAATGAACGTCATATATACGTAAACAAATTCAAAAACAAACAATGTGAATATGTATACCGAAGACTGAGAAATTGAAGCAGCACTTGATACACGTGTGTGAACAACTTCAGCACCAGTTAGTGCACTTAAAGGCACTTCCATCATAATTGTAGGACTCTTTTGAACAATCAGTGTAGAAAGTCTTTCCGTTTCTAACAAACACATGCGTAACTCATGAGCAGATGCTTCTTTAGCAATTGGTACTAAAACTATAAATATATCCCCATCTAGCGTTATCATTCCTCGAAGAGAACAATCCTTAACAGAAATTTGACGTCCCAAGGAAGCCAACATTGCTTGCAAAGTGACCGCATCCTTATCCTCCTCTTCATCCATCACGTACAAAACTCTGTCCAACTGTTTTCAAAAAGCAAGGTTGTTTTTAAATATATGCAATTTTTAAATCTCAGATTTAAAATCTCACGATTTAACATGTGCTACGGACGCAAATTTTTCAACAGAGCTACCATGGAAGAATTGTTGACCTTGGCACATGACTTTAATTAAAATATTCGCCAATAAAATTCGGCCAAGGCAAGTTCGGGGTTAACCAAGTTCGGAATTAATTACAAATCTGCAATTACAAAAAAAGTACAAAAAAGTTGGGCACTTTGTTACGCTTACTTTATGTTGAGATATCTACTAGGTGAGTGTTCCAAAGCGTCTCGCCAGATGGCGCGTCACATAACAGACACACCTATGCCATTAATAGAAGTACACTCGCATACATGTTTCTTTTTAAAAAATTACTGTAGCAAAACGGAAAGCCATGTGCTACGGACGCAATTTTTTCAACAGAGCTACCATGGAAAAATTGTTGATCTTGACAGATTCTTCCTTTTCGCAAACTTAAGGTAACAAAGGAAAAATTCTCCCTTTGAATGTGCAAATTAAATGCTATTGGCCATCTGTCAAGGTCAACAATTTTTCCATGGTAGCTCTGTTGAAAAAATTGCGTCCGTAGCACATGGCTCTTCGTTCTGCTGCAGTAATTTTTTAAAAAGAAAAATGTGATGAAACATGCATGCGAGCGTTCTTCTATTACTGGCCTGGGTGTGACCGCTGTGTGACACGCCATCTGGTGAAACGCATTGGAACTGCTGGCAACTTTGTGTTATTTTAATCTGGTAACCAATAAAATAATGGGTTAGGAATGTATTATAAAAAGACGCGCCGTCTGGTGAGACGCTTTGGAACTGCGGGCAACTTTTTATTTTAATTTGGTAACCAGCAAAGTAATGAGTTAGGAATGTATTATAAAAAGACGCGCCATCTGGTGAGACGCTTTGGAACTGCTGAAAAACTTTATTTTAATTTGGTAACCAGCAAAGTAATGAGTTAGGAATGTATTATAAAAAGACGCGCTATCTGGTGAGACGCTTTGGAACTGCTGACAACTTTCTATTTTAATCTGGTAACCAGCAAAGTAATGAGTTATAAATGCGTATTATAAAAGGGCTACAAAAGGAGAAGAAGAAGAAGAAAGATAAGAAAAAGAATAAAGAGAAGAAGAAGAAAGAGAAGAAGTCTTGAATGTTTCATATTACCTGCTTCCTTGAGTAATAAATTCTTGCAGCTCCTCCGCACACAGGACAACAAGCACCAGGAGGTGTAACACCCATACAGTTCGGAACGACCAACGGCGGACAAAAAACTGTATTACTGCAATGATTTTTTGCTTGATCGTTAATCAATCCAATCTCAACACAAGGTCCAAAGTAATCAACAATTGTCTTATCAGCCAGAGCTACACACTCATTAGCATAAGTTTCGCCATTGATACCACAAACTTGTTCCTTCGGATTGCAATCCTCCAAACAAGGACCTCTGTATCCCAAATTGCCACCAGCTTTTGTCATGCTGCAAAGAGACTCATGTTGACGGTTATTTGCATCACACACAGGACTCCCACTAGATGTACAATTTAATGAAACACACTCATACTGGCGACAAGGCTTGTAAATAGAAGATAAGCAAATTCGAGATTTTCGAAAGCATTTCTCAAAAGAGTTGCAAGGATTCGGCATACAGGGATCCTTAGAAGAACAGCTTCCAAATTCTATTTCGTTGCTCATGAAACCAGCACACTTGGCTAAACAGGACGAAGCGTAGGTGATTCCAAGTCTACTACAAGTGGGAACATAATGTGCAGGACAATCACAGGGCAATGCAGGTGTGCGACTTTCTCCGCAATTCTTCCTGAAGCATGTAAGTTCACCCATAAAGCAGCGACATTTGTTACATTCTAAAAAAAATGCAGTATTGTGCGAGATAAAGCGGTCCTGTACCCAACAAGATTTAAATGTGAAACAGTTGAGAATTTTGCACTTTTCTACACCGCTCGCAGTGCACTGGCATATTTTGTAACATCCTTGTCGCTCAACTCGGGGGATTTGAACCCAGGTGCCAATATTTACAAGTTGTTGGGACATTTTTCCGAGACTGCAAGCAGACTGGCATGTGTGCTTTTCTAAACTGTTATGAGAAGCCAAGCACATTTGATTGTTCAAGCATGTGTTGTTTTTGCAGGGTTCTTGAAAATCCAGACTAGAAGATGTAGGTTGCTTAAAGAAATAATAGGTTGGCGTGAATGATTTGAAAGATATGCAGGGATTTGTCGCTGATGGTGAGAATTTTGAACACAAAGATTCTGCTGAGTGGGATTTGGAAATTGTAGACCAATCCACACAGGAATTCATAATTTCTAAGCAATCGTAATAACAAAGACTAGTTTCGTGGGTTCTCGACTCACAAGGTTGCAGATGCAAAATACAAGCAAGAGTGTGTAAAGTTTCTCTTGGGCATTTTGAAGAAGTTCTAAGAGATACTCCCAAACCGTGTACTATCTCACCATTAATCCAGTTGTCGAATTCTCGTTTTGCTGCTTTATCTGCATTTGTTGAGCATGACCTGAAATACGATACATTGTTCATTCATTGGCATACGCCATCTGGTGAGACGCTTTCTAACTACTATACACCATCTGGTGAGACGCTTTCTAACTACTATACGCCATCTGGCGAGACGCTTTCTAATTATTATGACAACCTTCTGTAGCCCAAAAAATAATTATTTATAAATAAAAAAAAACAAGATTTGATGTGGAAAATGTCGGAAAAGACACTCGAGAAAAATTGCAATGGAATCATTACTTGTTGAACAAATATTTTTAAACCATTACCTGAATAGTGTAGTAAAATCATTGTTGAACTTGGAGCAAAATGAGAGTCCGGTGCAACCGAATTTACATGTACTGTCTGCGTCTTCAAGGCAAATTCTCATTTCAGTTTCTTTCATGGAAGATAAACACTCGTTTTCAAACTCATTCCAAGATAATTGCCAATCAGCGAAATAGGTTCTCCGGCATAAATTCTCGCAGTTTGCGGAAGTTGCTTTTACACAACATGAAAGTTTGCCAGCATTTAGTGGAAGTCGATTTAATTTAGCAGGAACTAGTTTTAAGAGACAGCTCCACATCGGCGAGTGCGGCTTAACAGGACTACATTTTATTTCCAGGGCGTCTAAAATCTCTTTTTCGGAATTTGCTTTACTCAGAATTGTACGACATGACTCGAGACATTCTCGATTATTAGCCTGGTTGCAACAGTTTGCATCTGAAAAGAAAGGCATAATATTGATAGGATTTATTTTCGAAATTTAATCACAAATAGACAATAGTTTGTTAAAAATTATAATAAAAAGTGTCAAGGTCAAAAAATTTTCCATAATGGCCATTAGTTGAACAATTTTCCTCCATAGTACATCAGACAAATTTTATCTTGCAAAATTACTCCCAACATTAACAAAATTTTGAAAAATATTTTAGGGGATAATAGGGGGCAGATTTTTCTACGTTCCTCTGGTATTTATATTTTGTTTTGTAAGGATTTTTTCTTTTTAATTATTATTATTGATTAAATTTATTCGTGCAAGATTTCTCCTGACAGAAAAAAAATATTTTAAAAATATTTTAGGGGATGATTGGAAGCAGATTTCTTTATGTCCAACTGGTATTTATTTTAGTTCTTCACGGAAACAAAAATCTAGCCTTTAGGGTATGAAACCCCTCCACGCTTTTGAAGCGCACCCCACTCTAACCAATAAGGCATGCCATTCCTCCTCTAATGCTAGGTCGTCACCGTAAAATAGGCTGTTGGCCTAGCATTAAAGGAGGTATTGCTTGCCTTATTGGTTAGAGTGGGGTGCGCTTTAAAAGCGTGGAGGAGCTTCATTCTATAATTATTAATATTCATTAAATTTTTTCGTGTAAGATTACTCCTAACTGAAAAGGAATATTTTGAAAATGTTTTAGGGGATGATGGGGGCATATTTTTTTTATGTCCCTCTGGTAATTAGTTTATATTTTGGAGAAAAAATTTTTATTATTATAGATTAAATTTTTTCGTGCAAGATTTCTCCTAAGTGAAAAATAATTTTTGAAAAATGTTTTAGGGGATGATAAGGGGGATATTTCTCTACGTCCCTCTGGTATTTATTTTATTTTTCAAAGAAATATTTTTTTATAAATTATTGATTTAATTCTTTGTGCAAGATTTCTCCTAAGTGAAAAATAATTTTTGAAAAATATTTTAGGGAATGATAGGGGGCACATTTATCTACGTCCCTCTGGTAAATATTTTATATTTTAAAAGAAAAAAAATTTTATTAGGCCATATGTCAAGTTCAAACATCTTTCATGGTAGCTCTGTTGAAAACTTTGCGTCCGTGGCACATGGCCTAAATTTTTTTGTGCAAGATTACTCCTAAATGAAAAATAATATTTTGAAAATGTTCTAGGGGATGATAGGGGGCATATTTTTCTACTTCGCTCTGGTGTTTATTTTATTTTTTCAAGAAAAAAATTTTAATTATTTTTATTGATTAAATTTTTCGTGCAAGATTTCTCCTGACAGATAAACAATTTTTGAAAAATATTTTAGGGGATGATAGAGGACATGTTTTTTTATGTCCCTCTGGTATTTATTTTAGTTATTGAGAGATAAAATTTTTTATTAGTCTATGTATCATGTTCGAAATTCTTCATAGTAGCTCTGTTGAAAAATTTGCTTCCGTAGCACATGGTCTAAATTTTTTCATGCAAGATTACTCCTAACTGAAAAATAATTTTATAAACATTTTTTTGTGGATGATAGGAGGCATATTTTTTACGTTCCTCTGGTATTTATTTTCATTTTTGTTGGAAAAAATTTTATTGATTTTATTAATGGAACGCATTTTGTGTTTATCGATAAAGTAGAAATTCTTACTCTTATTTCATGTCCGCGCTATATAGAATTTTTTACAGAATTGCAAATAAATACCAGAGGAACGTAGAAAAATATGACCCCATTCATCCCCTAAAATATTTTTAAAAATTTGGTTTTCAGTTACGAATAATCTTGCACGAAAAATTTAGGCCATGTGCCATGGACGCAAAGTTTTCAACAGAGCTGCCAAGGAGAAATGTTTGAACTTGACTTATGGCCTAATAAAAATTCCTTTCTTTTAAAATACAAAATATGTACCAGAGGGACGTAGAAAAATATATCCCCTATCATCCCCTAAAATATTTTTTAAAAATTATTTTTTACTTAGGAGAAACCTTGCACAAAGAATTAAATCAATAATAATTTATAAAAAAATATTTCTTTGAAAAAGAAAATAAATACCAGAGGGGCGTAGAAAAATGTCTCCCCTATCATCCCCTAAAACATTTCTAAAAAATTCTTTCTGAGTTATGAGTAATCTTGCACGCAAATGTTTAGGCCATGTGCTACGAACTCAAATTTTTCAACAGTACCATGAAAATATGTTTGACCTTGATACATTTCCTATTAAAAATTTTGTTCTTACAAATCACAAAATAATTACCACCTGTCATCCCATAAAATATTTTTCAAAAAATCATTTTCACTCAGGAGAAATCTTGCTAGAAGAAATGTAATCAATAATTGTAGGTAAATAGTAAATACGACATTATCGGCTAAGAACTAACGACATCTGTGTATACTAGATACGTTTATTAAATTCTTGGTATTAGCTCTTCTGATAATTTTTCGAAATTCTCGAATCTAAATTATCTAAATAATTTTATTTCTGAAAAAAACCGTGTTAATAATATAAATAATCCTCAAACCAAGAGTTCAATAAAGGTATCTAATATACATTGGTGTGGCCGATAATGTCGTATTTCTAATTTACCTACACTTACAAAAACCGGTGAAAATATGACTTGTAAAAATAATGAATTAGTAGTTATTATTATTTTACAAAATATAAAATAAATACCAGAGGAACGTAAAAAAATATGCCCCCTATCATCCTCTACAATATTTTTCAAAAATTATTTTTCAGTTAGGAGAAATCTTGCTCAAAACATTTTAGTCAATAATGATTAATAACTAACTGCTCGAAGTGCAGTTAAGGCAAATAAAATAATGTAGAGGGGGGGGGGGGCGTCTGCCATGACTGAGAAAAGTTATAGAGAGGTATAACCTATAAAGAGGTTGGACTGTATTTATGAAGCACTTACATTTGGATGGATTTTCAATCTTGCCTGTTCCTAAAAGGCTTTTCAAACACTTTGGCACTTGAGTGAAACAAGTGTCCTGATTGTTGTAAAATTTGGTAAAAGACGAGTTATCCGACATGTAGAAAAGTTGTTTACATATCAATTGACATGTAGTGTTTTTAACATTAGCACAACATTTGTCTGCTAACTGGTTATTTTCTAAACATGAAAATAACTCTGGTTCATCACTTCGTCTGCAAGCTTCATTCAAAGTTGTCGTTCTATTAAGCGCAAAGCACGTTGATCGACAAATTGTACTTTGCGCAAGACTGCAACAATTGTGATCACTCCAATGAAATTCTGTTGCTGCAAAAATTTTATATTTTGTTAATAAAAATTCTTACAAATGTAAAAAATAGTTTCTATAATTTTTTTTATATTTTTGCAATATTTGTGATCACGTTTGTCAATAGAATGTGTCATGAACGCTTCGACCGATTTTAGTAAAATTTGGTAGGCTTAATTCGTGTATTTTGAATCAGACACACGGATTTTAAGATTTTCTTTTAGTTTCGCTTGGATTCTTTTTAAATACTAACAATTTTTAAGGCATTTGCTGAAAAAATGAATTTTAAGCCAAAGAAAATGTTCATCTTGTTGAGAAAAAAATTAAATTTTTATAAAATTTTATTTTTTTAAAATTATTTACATATGTGACGCTCCACGAGAGAAGGGACCTTATTCGCTCTTGATATAAGGTCCCTTCTCTCGTGGAGCGTCACATATAATTCTTGTCTTCTAATTGTTATATATAATATAATCATTATTTTTTTTTAATTCTAATTTTTTTGGGTTGCAAAAATCCATCGTGACAAAAATTGAAAGTGAATTTTTAAATTCTTTTTGTCAAAATGTCTGCAAATTGCAAATTATGACTGTTTTTGTAGTTCAATGTATTTTTTATTTATTTGAACAGTTTATCATAATTTTAATTAATAAATATCATTGTTTGACTTTTTTGTTGTCGAATTTCAATATTAGGAAAGTATTTTTTCAAACACTGTCAACTTTCTTTATTTAAAGTAATATGCAAATTTCAATGAATAACAATCACCATTTCAAATTTTTGGAACAAATAATAATGTTTAAAAAATTGATTTTTTTTTAATTCGCAAAAACACAATTATTGTTTTTGAGCAAGAATCGCAAGTTTAAGAATTGTCAAAAACTCCGTTACTTTGGAGTCAGAAACGCAAATACATTTTTCATTTTTTTATTTTATTATTAAATAAATTTTTTAATTTACAATTAGCAGCTTTTAGAAAATGCTGTATATAAATTGTAAATTATTTGCATATTGTGAAAATGATAAAAGAATCCTTATTTAAATTTATGAAACATAAAATAACAAAAGTGCGAAAATTAAACAACAAATAATAAAGATAAATTGATGATTGATAGAAATAAATGAAAAACAAACATAGAAAATCAAAGGATTAAAATAAACAAATAAAGAACAAAAATAAAAAAGCAAAGGACGAAAATAAACAAATAAAGAACAAAAACCAAAACAAAAATTCCCTATGAGGAAGCAAAAGTAAAATCCAAAGAATAAAAATAAAGAAGCAAATAATAAAAACAAGTAAACAAAAAATAAAAACAAGTAAACAACAAATAAAAACAAGTAAACAAAAAATAAAAACAAGTAAACAGAGAATAAAAACAAGTAAACAAAAAATAAAAGCAAATAAACAAAGAATAAAAACAAGTAAACAAAAAATAAAAACAAGTAAACAAAGAATAAAAACGAGTACACAAAAAATATAAATAAACAATAAAAAATGCTGCTTTCTGAATAAAAAAGCGGAATTCGCAAAATACCTTGTTTTATGCTTGGCAATAAGTTATTCGTAAGCTGTAAATGCAGTGTAAGAAGCACTGTTATTAATATCCACATTTTTTACTAGTGTATAAAAAAACTTGACTAATAATTAAGAAAAACATTTTTCTATTTTCTCTTTCAATTAAAATGAAAAGTTTTTCAAGACATTGTAGTTGAAATTATTGCTCGCAGGCAAAATTCTTTTGCGTAAGCTTTTTGAAAGTTTCCACACTAACTAAGCTTTTGATGAGCAATAGAATGAGAAGATGGAGAAACGTGAAAAGAATGAAAGAGGGGAGAGGAATTGGTGACTGAGAAAAGCATAAAGAAAAGAAAATATAAGAAAGAGACAGTAGCGGGAGATGAAACGTGGAAGGAGAAAACGAAAGAAAGGAAACAAGTCACACTGTTTAATAGCATTAATTTGTGCGATACAGTAGTACTTACATCATCAGCATAATAATAATAATTTATAATAATTTGTATCATGGTTGCCGTACAAATACAAATTGAAAATTTTATTATTCAAATTCATGTGTTTAAAAACAATTCAAGTACAATTTTTTATATCTAAGAATAATTTTACTATTTCATTTGAATATTTATGTAATTTATTATACAATTATTGTTGTTATGGTTATTATTATCATTATTGTTATTATTGTTATTATTATCTATTATTGTTATTATTATTATTTATTATTATTATTATTATTATTAATATTGTTATTATTCTCATCATCATCATTACTATTATTATAATAAAATTTAAAATAATAATAATATATTATAATTAATATTATTTTAAATATTGTTGATATTGTTCCAACTACTTTGCTTGATAGTAATAATTATTAACAACGATAACATAATAGCTTTAATTATTTATTTTATAATAATAAACGGGACTAGCCCTTTTTAACTAAAAGTTAATAATTATAATACAGTAATGTTGGTTATTATCTGAAAATTAAATAAGTACGTATTTGTTTAGCACTATTTTTTGTAATAAAATTGTAAAATTATACAAAATGTACAATCTCATAAGATAAATAAATATACCCAAATTGGTAAAGAAACTAACTTAACTAACTAAAAAGTATATAAAAATGAACAAAAATAACGCCTGATCAAAAATATTACTAAAAAGTAAGTTTTAAAAAATTAAGTTGACCTATTGTCTAAGAATCTAATTGCATAAAGCAAAAAATATTTTTAAAAAATTAAAATAAAAAAATTTAAAAATGAAGCTTTTTTGGTATAGGTAATTTTAATGCAAAGAAACTTGACCCCTAAGAGAGAAAATAAACAAGAAAAGATTTAATTAATTGATTAATGAAAATATATGAAATTAATAAATTATTATAACATTACATTGACCCGTAAAATAACGAAAAAGAATTATTCATTACTTTAACAAAAATAATTATTTATTACTGTTACAGAAATAATTATTCATTACTTTTACAAAAATAATTATTCATTACTTTTACAGAAATAATTATTCATAACTTTTACAAAAATAATTATTTATTACTTCTACAAAAATAATGTGCGCCCGTTATTTGCTTTAAAATAAATTTAATTTCATTCAAAAAGTATTAAATAATTTAAACAATTATTTTTTTAAATTATAACAATTTTCCTGAAGTGGAATTTCCACGTGATTGAAATGATTAAAATCCAAACATATCCAACATGTTTCTGCCTTTTTTAGTAATTATTCGTAGATTTTTACTTATATTTCAAAAATAGCACGCGCACGCTTGTATCAAATAACAAAAAATCAACAAGCTGGATGAGACGTTGCAGACGTTCTTTAACCACTGCAAGCTTCCAAAACTAATTCAGTTTATATATATTTAAGGGCACAATTGCATAAAAGAAAAAGCCGTTAATGTCACCAGATTAAATTAAAATGTAAAAAATTTTAAATAACGTTAAATCAGTAAATGGAAACGCAGTTAAATTTTTTTTTTGCATATCATGCACGATTAAAAATCCATGTCCGAAAATAAAAAAAAAATGTTATCTACTTAACAAAAGCGAGCGAATAAATCTATTTTCGCCCGCATCGTGACGTCAGAGGGCGAGAAACGTCATTTTTCCGCACGCTTCTTTCTCTGCGTCGCGATTCAGGTTTTTAAAAATTTTCAAATAACTTCCTCATAAAGAAAGTTTTTTTTAAAAAATCTAATCTAATACTTAAATTTTGAAACTTTTTTGAAACTAAATTTAAACTAAATTTTAGTTACTAATTTATGTGATAAATAATTTCAGATTGTTAAAAATAGAATAAACATTTCTTATTTTCCTTCATAAATAAAAAAAAAAAATTTTGTAATTTTAATAGTAGGAAACGCAAATTTGTTACTGAGTAATTTTCACTGTAAATTCGACTTGTTCACATGTTACGAAAAGTATAATGAATTTTTACTAATTTTAAGAATATTTTGTAATATTTAGAAAAAACAAATTTTGAAGAATTTTTGTAATCGTAATAAAAAACGATTCTATAATTTTTAAATTTTACATAATAATCTTAAAATTCGTACCTCCATCCACAGATAAAATTTGTCTTAAATTGGTGCTTATTTACATTATTATTATATTTACAACTGTCTTATTTAAAACTTTTATAACCCATAATGTGTTCACAGTTTTTCGTGATAAAATGTTTATTATTGAATTTAAAAATTATTATTAAATAAGCGTTAATATTACATTCAATAATCTATAATTAAATAAAATAGTAAGTTACAGTTTTTTCCATATTAGTTTTAATAAAAAAATACTTAATAAAAATTGTGTGAAAGAAAGAAACCTTAGAAGCAAACTACAGGGATCACAGTCGCTTTTTCGTTCAATTTTAGGTGCAAAAGGGGATTTTTAATTTTAAAAAAGAGGATTTTCTTTCATAAAAAGGGGATTTTGGAATGAAGAAAAAAAGAAAAATATAGTAATATTCAACAATTTTAAAAACGTTAGTTAATCTCTTTAAAAATACAAAATTGATTTCTTTTCATTCAATGAGTTTTCCACGATCTCCATGAGAAAAATAGAAAAATTTCCATTATATTTTGCAGGTGTGCGCGTGTGTGTGTATGTAAAAGAATTAATTTTTCAATATTTTGTAAGAACAAGTAAGAATTTGAATTACTTTGGAAAAATGAAACTTTTTTAATTAATGCTCTTAGGGTTATTGTAAAAGTAATTTTCTATAGAATTTAAATTACTCAAGGTCATTATTTTAAATATTAAAACCATTTTAAGTATTTTTAAGTAATTTTAAGTATTTTGAAGTAATTTTAAATATTTTGAAGTATTTTGAAGTATTTTAAATCTTTTTAAAACATTTTGAAAAACTACAATGTTTTAAAACCTTTAAAACACTTGAATATACTTCAAAATAATTAAAGACACTTAAAAATGTTTAAAAATATTTAAATTTACTTAAAATTACTTTAAAATGCTTTAAAATACTTCAAAATACAACAAAATGTTTTAAAATATGTACTTCAAATTACTTTTAAATAATTCCATATACTTTCTAATACCTCAAAATATTTTAAAAATACTTGCAAATATTTTAAAACATTTCAAAATACTTTAAAAACTTTAAAAACACTTCAATATATTTCAAAATATTTAAAACCACTTCAAAATGCTTAAAAATATATAAATCCACTTAAAATTACTTTCAAATACTTTCAAATACTTCAAAATACTTAAAATCCTTTGTATTACTTTATGATACTCTAAAAAACTTCAAAATATTTAAAGATACTTCAAAATAGTTCAAAGTATTTAAAAATACTTAAAATAATACTATTTTTAAATACTTTGAAGTATTTGAAAGTAATAAAAAGGTTTTTGAAATATTTTAAAGTAATTTTTAGTATATTTAAATATTTTGATGTATTTTTTAATGTTTTTAAACGTTTCTAAGTGTTTTTAAATATTTTAAATATTTTGAAGTATTTTACAGTTGTCTGAAGTATTTTAAAGTAATTTTAAGTATTTTTAAGTAACCTGACGTATTTTAAAATAGTTTCAAGTACTTTGAAATATTTTGAAGAATTTTACAGTTGTCTGAAGTATTTTAAAGTAGTTTTAAGTATTTGTGAATATTTTGAAGTAATTTTAAGTATTTTTAAGTAATTTGACGTATTTTAAAATAGTTTCAAGTATTTTGAAATATTTTAAAGACTTTTAAGTATTTTTAGATATTTTCAAGCATTTTAAAATATTTTGAATTATCGAAAAGTATTTGGAAATATTTTAAAGTAATTTTAAGTATTTGTAAATATTTTGAAGTATTTTAAAGTGCTTTCTTATTTTCTAAATATATCTTTAAAACATTTAAAAATCTTTTTATAAATTATTTATCACTTAAAATACTAATATTTTAAAAAAAATAGAACTGTTTTTAAGTATCTTTGATATTTTGAAGTATTTTAAAATAATTTAAAATATATTTAAATATTTTTTAAATCTTTTTAAGTGTTATTAAATATTTTGAAGTATTTTTAAATATTTGGAGTATTTTAAAGTAATCTGAAGTATTATTGTTGAAAAATAATTTTATTTATTTATTTATTGAAAATTGGGGGGAAAATATTTGATTTTAGGTGTTTTAGGGAATTTTCTTTAAAAAAAAGGGGGGAAAATGGGAAAAGAAGGGGATTTGGTAAAAAAAAGGGGACGAACTGCTTGATGATAGTTTTATCTTGATTTGTTTTAAATTCTTTGCAATCAAAAGGAGTTTATCAACATACTTTCTGTGCATATTGTCAAGAAAAACTGTTTTCAACTGCAAATAATTACAAAGGTTAACACTATCATCAAACACAACCTACAATTTTTTCCCCCAAGGTCCCTTTCTTCGGAGCGTGTAACAATTAGCAGTTTAAGAAATTATTAAATGATTGTATGATAAAACTACAGTTAAAAAGATCCGATTACAAGAAAAACAAAAACCAATTTTACGGTTAATTATAAATAAGTAATATTCATTCGTTTCAAAAACTACAATTTGTTTTTATGAAATTTAATGTACGTTAGATTTCAAAGAAGCAAATTGTAGCCAAAAAGTAATAATTTTCAGAATTAAAAAAAGGTGGCTATTGTTATTTTTTTCCACCCAGCTATACTAACCTCGAAGATGATATTTTCAGTTGCCATTATTTGAAGAAAACGTATTTTTTCAATTACTTAATAAAAACAGAGTCTCTCCGATTAAATCTCTTTGATAGAAATACCGTCCTTGTCCAAAAATACTTCAAGCGTTATTATCCATATAAATATTGTCCTTCAAAATTCAAAAACAAAGTTTATTCATTTTTTTCTCGGTTTTCGTCTGATAGCTAAAAGTACTCTTCAAAGTCAAAAATGGATTCGATTTTACTCGCTTTTCATCTCATAGTTACAAGTACTCTTCAAAGTCAAAGAATTGAGTTCATCCGTTTCTATGCGACTTATTTTCGCACGGCTATTATAAATATTTTGAACTAATACCAATAAAGTTGTCCAATAAAGTTGTTCCAATAAAGTTGTACCAATAATTTTGAACCAATAATATTTTACAAATAGCAATAATTTTGTACCAATAATATTTTACCAATAGCAATAATTTTATACCAATAATATTTTACCAATAGCAATAATGTGGTATCAATAATTTTTTACCAATAGCAATAATGTTGCACAAATTCCAATAATTTTGCAACAAACCAATAATGTACCAATACCAATTTCGAAACAATACCCACAAAAATTGCGTGTCCATTTGAGAGGATTTTTCCAATAAAAATGTTTGTCTCGTACTTCATTACCGCATCATTTATTATTGATCCTTCAAAACCCTTAATATTTTGCAAACACTCTTCCACGGATCAAGAAAAATTCATTTGAATTCGACCATTTTCAATGTTTAAATAAATTTTCTGGTAAATAAATAATTGTTTTAAATAACAGCACTTGACGAACGAATGATATATATATAATAATAATATTTTATTATAAAAATCGTATTGTATACTTTTCAAATTCATTAATAATTCTTGCCAATACAATTGAAAGAGGCGTTCACAAAACTTTGTAACGACCACGAGAAACTGCATGTGCGCCAGAAGTTTGCAGTTTCATCAATTCTTCTTTAATTAATCGCGACACCTCGGCCTTTGCTTTGCTAACTGCCAATTCATTGGTCGATTCAATGGCAAGGTACAATTTTCTCTCCCCTTCAGGAGGCGCCTTTCCAGGTGCTATATAAGTGCCCCTGACTGTCAATCCAGCCTCCGAATATTCAGATATTTGAGCCAGCGCCTCTTTACTGGTGACCCGCCAACGCGCTTGCTGCGGAAAATCATTGATTTCAAGTTCCTCTTCATATTTACGGAAAGTCTGCTCTCCACCCTCACATTCTCCTTCAACCAAATCTTCTTCCCTTGGTTGGTAATTTAATTTCGTATTTAACTTGGCAGCTAATTGTTCAGCGACAGTTTTAGCCTAAACAACATAAACAGTATTTTATTAAATTTGTTGTGTAGAATTAAAGAAATTGAAAAAATAAAATCCAACGTCAAAATAATAAATAAAAATGATTTCAAAAGATCACAACTTTCACAATTTTTGTCAAATAACAAAATAAAAAAAAAGTGCTTCTCTACTTTTCATATTTTATTTTTTTTATTTCATAAATTTCATATAGAATTATAAAGAAAAATATTGTAATGAACGCAAAATTTGAGTGAAAATATTCCGTGGAATGCCCCATTTGTGCTTTTTAGTTGCAAAAGAGTTGATTTAGATTATTTTTGCAAAATCAAAAATCGCCACGATTACAATGCCTAGAGGAGGCAAATACAGGCTTTCTATCAATTTTTCTTTACAAAATTCCATGAGTTTTCCATGATTTCCATGAAAAAAAAATAGAAAAATTTCCATATTTTTTAATGTTTTTTTAAATCAGAAACTTGATTTTTCAATATTTAGCAAGAATTTCAATTACTTTTGAAATAATGAAAGATTTTTCAAAATAATTTTCTGTAGAATTTAAATTACTCTGGATCATTATTTTTAATTTTCAAAATATTTTAAGTATTTTGAGGTGTTTTTCTTTTTAATATTTTGAAGTATTTTTAAATATTTTGAGGTATTTTTAAATACTTTAAAGTATTTTTTAGTATTTTTAAGAACTCTGAAGTTATTACAATACTTCTAAAAAAAATTTAAAAAAAATTTTAAAAATTAATATTTTTAAATCTGTTTCTTTAAGTATTTTAAAGAAATTTGAAGTATATTTCAATATTTTTAAGTATTTTACGTAGTTTTTTAAAGTATTTTGAAATATTTTGAAATATTGAGAAGTATTTGGAAACATTTTGAAATATTGAGAAGCATTTGGAAATATTTTGAAGTATTAAAAAGTATTTAGAAATAGTTCAAAGTAATTTTAAGTATTTCAAAATATTTTAAAGAAATTAAAATGTTGAAGTACTGGGAAGTGTTTGGAACTATTTTCAAGTATTTTCAAATAGGCATTTGGAAATGGTTTAAAATAATTTTAAGTAGGTATTTTAAATATTTTGAAGAAATTTAAAATATTTTTAAGTATTTTGATGTAGTCATACATCTAAACAAATTTTAAAAACCAATATTTTTAAATCTCTTTTTAAAGTATTATTATGTAATTTTAAGTATATTTCAATATTTTTAAACATTTTTAAGTTCTTTTTAAATATTTTGAAGTATTTTAAAATATTTTGAAATATTGAGAAGTACTTGGAAATATTTTGAAGTATCATAAAGTATTTGGAAATAGTTCAAAGTAATTTTAAGTATTTTAAAATATTTTGAAGAAATTAAAAATATTTTAAAGAAATTTAAACATTTTAAACAAATTTAAAATATTTTGAAGGAATTTAAAATAATCTGAAATATTTTGAGATAGTCTGAAAAATTATAATAGGTACTTTTAAAATACTTAAGAAACTTAAAATTTAAAAATTTGCTAACTCTTTATTAAATACTTAAAATACTAATATTTTTACATACTTTGCACTATCTTAAAGTAGATATCTTTAAAATTTTTTAAATATTTTAAAGTTTAAAGTTAAAAGTAATTTTAACTGTATTTAAATATTTTTATGTAATCTGAAGTATTTTAAAGTATTTTTAAGTACTTTGAAATATTGTAAAGAAATTATTAAATATTTTGTAGTATTGGGAAGGATTTATAAAATTTTTGAAGCAATTCCAAGTATTTTTGAATATTTTAAAGTATTTTAAAGTAATTTTAAGCATATTAATATATTCTGTAGTATTTTTAAATATTTTGAAGTATTTTAAAATAGTTTGTAGTATTTGGAAGTATTCGGAAAAATTGTTTAGTAATTTGAAGTATTTTTAAATATTTTGAAGTATTTTTAAATATTTTGAAGTATAATAAAATATTTTGTAGCATTTGGAAGTATTCAGAAGAATTGTTTAGTAATTTAAAGTATTTTAAAATATTTTATAGTATTTGGAAGCGTTCATAAAAAATTTTTTAGTAATTTTAAGTATTATGAAGTATTTTTAAATATTTTGAAGTATTTTAAAATATTTTGTAGCATTTGGAAGTTTTCTGAAGATTTGTTTAGTAATTTAAAGTATCTAGAAGTATTTTTAAATATTTTGAAGTATTTTAAAACATTTTTAATTATTGGAAAGTTTTTGGAAATAGTTTAATGCAATCTTTAGTTTCATTTAATATTTTTAAATATTTGGAAGTATTTGGAAGTATTTTAAAGTATTTTAAAGTAATTTGAAGTCTATTTAAATATCCAGAAATATTTTCAAGTAAAAGAAGTATAAACTGTTGGTAAAATGTAATAAACAGAAAGAAGAAAATTTAAGAAAATAAATTTCCATAATATAAATGAAAATTCCATGAAATTTCCATGACTCCATGAGGAATAATGAAATTCCATGAGAATTCCAGGTTTTCAATGTTTTTCAGAATTGTAGAAACCCTGCAAATACCGTTTCAAAGATTTTTAAATATTGTTCACACACGAAAATATACATTAGTAGAACAGAAAAAAAAATTAATTTTCCTTCCTCACTGAAAATGCTATTCAAAAATGATTTTACCGTAATAAGATTGGTAGGTCCAGCTCCTTTAAGAATTGCCTCGGCTGCCTGTTGTGAAACTCCTTTCGCTTCGGCACCTAAATTTTTAGCAATATTGATCTTCGATGCAAGTTTCTTTGCCAATTCTAGCTTGTCAGTTGCACTTGGAATGGGTTGTCCAGAAACAGCAATATTGGGAGCCGAAGGTCTTGAAATTTCGCGAACTGTTCGCTTAGGTGCCAACATGCTTTCGATTTGTTGGTCAATGTCATTTTCAATATCCTCATCATCCGAATCTTGCAATCCCAAGGCCGCCTTCTGGAATTTCTTTTTTTCATTAGCTAAAGCAGCTTCAGATTCGTCAAATTTGAAACCTTTGCCACTGAAACCTCCTCCTGTATGAACCTTTTTACCGTCTGCTGCCTGGCGTGCTTTATATTCTTCCCAAAGCTGACGTAGCGCTTCAGGCACTGGGACCGAAGCCAGTTCGTGGGCTCGGATAATATCGCCAGCGTACCTTTCTTGCTCCGACGTAATGAAGGTGTAAGCATATCTAGAAAAAAAAAAACATAATTATTTTATTTCGTTATATTCTAAGTTATTTTTATTAAAAATGATTTATAATTGGCTTTATTAAATATTAAGAAACACTAGCAATATAAACGTGTGCTACCGAAGTCGAGTAAGACGTAAAAGAAATATTCAATTTATTTGAATTACATTGGAAAAGAAAAACAAATTTAAAAGAAATTATTATTATTATTATTATTATTATTATTATTATTATTATTATTATTATTATTATTATTATATACAATAATCTTAATTCTTTCATTCTTTCTGTCCACACCTCAATTCAAGTAATTTAATAATTTCCCACACAATTCGCGCGCGCCTTAGCGAGCGTTTAATTTGCTGACACTATGTAATTTTAATTGCATTCATTTTTTTCTCATTCATTGTTTTACAAAGTCCCGAGTTTTCCGGGTTTAAAATATTAATCGTCTCTCTTAATGAAATCAAAAGTAATACCAAACTCCAGCTACTTTTTTTTCCTCATAACAGAAAAATAACACAAAGATAACAAAAAAAAAGAAAAATCAACTTTATCTCCCTTTCTTTCGTAACTGCACAATCCTGAACTAATCAACTTTCGTGTGTTAAAAAAGTAATTAATTAATCACTTTAATTAATTAATTATTAATTAATTTGTTTATTATTAATTAATTAATTAATTCTAAAACAAACATTGAAACATTTCGACAAAACAATCTACCTTGCACAAAATTTTCTTTCGCATTTTTCAAATCAACATGCTCGCTTCTGCACGAGAAAGCAATAAAAAAACATTCGAATTCTTACAACTTACCCTTTATTTCCAGCACGACCTGTTCGTCCACACCGATGAACGTAGTCTTCATAATGATTTGGACAATCATAATTAACAACGAGAACAAGACTCTTGACATCCAAGCCTCTCGCAGCGACAGACGTAGCCACCAATAATTTTGTACGTCCAGCTTTAAAATCTAATATTGTTGAGTCTCTATCACACTGATCAATTCCTCCGTGCAAAGACATGCACGCGTAAGACGCCTTCATTAAATCTTTCAACAACGTATCAGCGTTTTCTTGTTTATCGACAAAAATTATTATCGATCCCTTTTGTTGATAATGTCCCAGAATTTCCAAAAGTTTGTAAAATTTCTGGTCCTCTTCTAGCACAACAACATGTTGTTCAACGTCTTTACAAACAACAGAGCGACCGCCAACTTGCACCTCAACTGGACGAGTCAGTATTTTTCTGGCTAAAGCCTCCATTTGTCTTGGAAAAGTAGCACTAAACAATACCGTTTGTCGATCCGGCCTGACATTCTCCATTATTCGCATCACCTAGAATTCATATTTATCAGAAAATTTAGATCCAGAAAATAGCCGGGAATTTAAAAAAAGACTAAAAATCCGTCTTAAAGATTAAAATTAAATAAATAAAATAATTTTGAAAAGAAAAATATTACCTGTGGTTCAAAGCCCATATCGAACATTCGATCAGCTTCGTCTAAAACAACGTACGTAACTCTTCGTAAATTGGTCACTCTACCGTTGTTTGCCGCCAACATATCAATCATTCTTCCTGGAGTACAAACGATGATTTCCGCGCCTCTTTTTAATTCAGCGATCTGCTCCGAAATACCAGTTCCACCATACACACAAACGTGAGAAAGTCCCAGCGATTTGGAGAACTTTTTAGAATCTTTGCCAATTTGCATACAAAGTTCCCGAGTCGGTGTCATAATCAGAGCAATGGGTCCATCGCCTTCTGACAATGCTGGTTGATCCAGAATGTGCCTAAACATTGGCAATAGAAAGGCCAAGGTTTTTCCACTTCCGGTTTTAGCGATTCCAATTAAATCGCGACCAGACATAATTGCCGGAATAGCCTGGCACTGAATTGGAGTTGGTTTTTCATATCCCAGTCGTTTTAAAACTTCCAACTCTTTCTTGGTTACGCCACATTGGGCCCAGGATTTAATCGGTTTTGGGCAGCCTTTACCTTTCACGCGAATACCCTCCAATTCTTCTTTGTAAGCATCGACCTCCTGGGATGTCATTTTTGCTGCAAGTACAAAAAATCAGTAAGATTAGATCATTTCATTCATCAAGAGTATTCGATTTCTGTGCAATCAAATCTTATTCTTTTACAGAGTAAATATTTATTTTGAAGCTCGAGTTATAACAATAGATGAAATAAATCCAACTATTTTTAAATATTTGCAAGTATTTTGAAGTAGTCTGAAGTATTATAATACTTTTAAAATATTCTAAAAAAAAACTGATATCTTAAAGTCTCTTTATGCTTACTTTAAAACTTAAAATACTAATTTTTCCGAGGGGTTGTCAACTAAGGTATTCTTCGTACACTTGCAAGATATTCTCAAATATTCTGCAGATATTCCCATATTCAATATTCTCAGTATTCGAAAAAAATTTGCAAATAATATTCCAGAATATATAAAAATATTCAGTATTAGTCTTAAGTACTCATAAATATTCTTAGATATTCTTAGATATTCTGGAGTACTCTCTAATAAACTCAATATTTTTATGAATAATACACTTAGGTATTCTTAAATATTCTTCAATATTCTTAGATATTCTGGAGTACTTTCTAATAAATTAAATATTTTTAAAATATTTTCTATATTTCGGCTTAATAATTTTTAAGAAAAATGCATCTTTCACAAAGACAGATAATTTCTTGTCTACTCTCTTTTAAATCTGCCACGGAGGACAAAATTCTAGTTTATTTTTATATTAAAAACTTATTCTTACACATATTCAATGATGTTTTCGAAAATTTTATCATATTTTGAATATTCTATATTCCTAAGTATTCCGAACTATTCTCAAATATTCCCATGATATTCTTTGAGAATATATTCTTCGTACAGGCTTAATTAGTAGTTGACGAACTCTCGAATTTATCTAAAATACTTTGAACTATATTCAAGTATCTTGCAATATTATTGAGTATATTCAAATAATTTTATTTTAAGTATGTATATTTAAATATTTTATAGTATATTTTATAAATATTTTATAACATTTTCAAAGGGTTTTCAAATATTTTGAAGTATTTAAAAATATTTTAAAGTACAGGAAAGTATTTGGAAATATTTTAAAGTCTTTTAAAGTAATATAGAGAATTTTGAAATATTTTAAAACACTTTAAGTGTTTCAAAATATTTTCAAGTAATTTTGAAGTATTTTTAAACAACTTCAAGTATATCAAAAACTTTTGAAGTATTAAAAAGTATTTTGAAATATTTTTAGAAAAAAAAATCTTCAAATATTTTGAAGTTTTTTAAAGTAATATAGAGGATTTTGAAATATTTTCAAGTATTTTCAAGTATTTTCAAGTATTTTCAAGTATTTTCAAGTATTTTCAAGTATTTTCAAGTATTTTCAAGTATTTTCAAGTAATTATAAGTAAATTACAATATTTTGAAGAATATTGAAATATTTTAAAACAATTTAAGTGTTTCAAAATATTTTCAAGTAATTTTGAGTATTTTGAAGTATTTTGAAATATTCTGAAGTACTGGGAAGTAGTTTTAGGTACTTTGAAATATACTTAAAAATTTTTTGAAGTATTTTTAAATATTTTGAAGTATTGGGAAATATTTGGAAATAATTTAAAATAATTTTCGGTATTTTAAAATTGTTTGAAGTATTGGCAAATATTTTGAATGATTGTAAACAATTTTTAAGTGCTTTAAAATATTGTCAAGTATTTCTTAGTATTTCAAAGTACTTAAATATATTTGGAAATATTAGGAAGTAGTTTTAAGTGTTTTGAAATATTTTAAAGAAAGTTTAAGTATCTTCAAATATTTTGTATTCTTTTAAAGTTATATAAAGGATTTTAAAATATTTTAAAATATTTTAAAGGATTTTATATAATTTTTAAATATTGTAAAGGATTTCTAAGTATTTTTAAATATTTTAAAAGATTTTGTAGTATTTTGAAGTATTGGGAAAGATTCGAAAATAATTTTACATAATTTTAGGTGCTTTAAAATACTTTCAAGCATTGGAAAGTAGTTTGATGTTGTTTGAAATATTTTAAAGAAGTTTTTTTATTTTCATATATTTTGAAGTATTTTAAAATAATGTAAAGAATTTTGAAGTATTTGAAGTAATTTAAATAGTAATTTTAAGTGTATTTAATATTTTGTAGTATTTTTAAGTGTTTCTCAATATTTTAAATTATTGGGATGTATTTTGAAATATTTTAAAAGAATTTCAAGTATTTTTAAATATTTTGCATTTTTGTAAAGTATTTTACAGTATTATAAAATATTTTCCAGGACTATAAAGAATTTTAAAATATTTTGAAGTATTTTTAAATAATTTCAAGTATATCAAAAAGTTTTGAAGCATTGGAAAGTATTTTGAAATATTTTTAGAAAGTGTTAAGTACCTACCTTTAAATATTTTGAAGGCTTTTAAAGTAAAATAAAGAATTTTGAAATATTCTCAAGTATTTTCAAGTAATTATAAGTAAATTACAATATTTTGAAGCATTTTCAAATCTTTTAAAACAATCTTAAGTGTTTTAAAATATCCTAAGTAATTTTGAGTATCTTGAAGTATTTTAAAATAGTTTAATTTACTGGGAAGTAGTAAGTATTTTGAAATACTTAAAACAAAATGTTAAGTTTCTACAAATATTTTGCATTCTTTTAACCCTTTGCAGTATGGTCAGACGCTGAGCGTCCCACCTTTTTTTTTATTTTCTACATTTGCATTCAATAAATAACATACATCCAGTAATATAAAATTATGTTATTATTTTTAAGCTTCTCCAGTAAATTTCCGATTCCAAACTATGGTTACGAAATAAAATATTATTTTTAGTTTCGGAGAAAAAAATATTTAAAATTGTAGCGAAATTGGTCGATTTTCTAAATTTAATATTTTTAGTATTCTTTAATTATAATATCCATATTTCTTTCGAAAAATCTTATTTTTCTATGTATAAAAAATTTGTACCTCAAAGGGTAGTATTTTAAAGTTATATAAAAGATTTTGAAGTATTTTAAAATATTTTGAAGTATTGGAAAATATTTAGAAATAATTTCAAATAATGCTAGGTGTTTTAAAATACTTTGAAGTATTGAGAAACATTTTGAAACATTTTAAACAATTTTTAAAAATTTTAAAAATAAAATAAAATTTTAAAATATTGTCAAGTATTTTTTAGTATTTCAAGCTACTTTAAAATATTTGAAAGTATTAAGAAGTAGTTTTAAGTATCTTCAAATATTTTACATTCTTTTAAACTTATATAAAGGATTTTAAAGTATTTTTAAATATTTTAAAGGATTTTTAAGTATTTCGAAGTATTGGGAAATATTTGGAAATAATTTAAAATAATTTTAGGTATTTTAAAATACTTTGAGTTATTGAGATGTAGTTTTATATGGTTTGAAATATTTTAAAGAAATTTTATTTATTTTCATATATTTTGAAGAATTTTAAAGTATGTATTTTAAATTTAGTTGAACCATGTTTAAAAATTTTGTAGTATTCTTACGTGTTTTCAAACATTTTGAAGTATTTTTCTTTTAAAAAATACATATTATTAATTTTGGTAAAATTTAATAAAGTTAGTAATAACAAACTTTACTTTATAAAGTAAAGAAATGAATTTAGAAAAGTAAATAATTGACAAAAATTTACACCTACCTATTTCAGGTACTTCGACATAAAACGATTTTCTGAATTGTAGATAATCTGTTGTTGCGTGATCAACTTTAGCAAGTTCCCGCTTTTGTTTATTTGCAATACCAGCTGCTGTTTCATGAAGATTTTCTCCCTCTTCTTCACTAGAGTATTCCAGTCCATCCTGATTTTGTTCAATTAATTCGCCCTTGTGCTTTTGAATTTTTCTCTTGGCAACGCCAGTAACAATCATCACGCCGGCAGTTTGAGCCGTTCCAGAATTTGTGCCATTGTTGGTTGTTTTGGGATTTTTAGTGTCAAATTTATTGACCTTCCGAACTTCTTCTTGAACCTCTGCCATAAAAGCATCAAGGGGATCTACTTCTTCTACCTTACTCTCCTCTCTTGCTAATCCAACATCATCTTTCATACTTTCTTCATTTTCCCGACCTTCCGAATTGGCATTTTGTGTGATGGGAACCTCCTCATCACTGTCGTCTTCTAAAGACCACTTTTTCGATGGAATCTGAATATTTGCTAAAATTGTCGACTTTCCATCTTTTTTTATTGCCTCTTGCTCCTTTCTCTTTCGATCTGCACGCCATCGCTCTATACGTTCTCGTCTCTTTTGCATTTCTAGCTCTAGCCTTTTCTGTTCTTCTTCCTATTTTTGAAAAAAGTTGCGTTTGTTACTATTTTATTGGATATTATTTCAATGATAATCTTAATGGCATGATTTTAATAGAATTATTTTAATGAATTATTTTAATGAATTATTTTAATGGGATTATTTTAATGAACTATTTTAATGAAATTATTTTAATGAATTATTTTAATAGAATGATTTTATTAAATTTTTTTAATGGAATGATATTAATGAACTATTTTAATGGAATGATTTTAATGAATTATTTTAATGGAATGATTTTAATGATATTATTAAAATAACATTTTATAAAAAATGTTTTACCTTGTCAAGATTTAAAGGATCGAACGGTAATTCTTCGTTATCTCCTTTGTCCTTATCCTTGCGATCTCGAGAACGTGATCTGGCTCTTTCTTTACCAGAGCGGGATTTAGAACTAGTGAGGCGTTTTTCCTTACTGTCTCCACTGCGGTTTACAACAAACAGAAAATTAAAAACATTAACAATTACAAATTGAGTTCGTTTGTGACACAATAAAAAATTGTTATTTATGGTAATACTACGGATTTCGTTACAAATGCGAATCCAGCAAAACTCATTGAGATTCTTGATTTAAAACAAAACCTGAGATTAATGTATCTTAGCATGCAATTTAATTCTCATTTAAGATTTTATATTGCTGCAAATGTCTGATCTTTTTTGCTTTTTAATATAAAGATTTTATAATTCGTATCGTATCTCCATCTCGTCTCTATCTCCACTCTCACGACTTTTATTTTTTGGAGTTTGTTGTGATCTTTAAAAGATCACAAACAACATTTGAAAGTTTCAGTTTTCTTCTATATTGGCGACTAAATTAATTGATCAAGATTGCTGAAATTTGGTATGCAAGTATAGTTTTAGATGTAGAATACTCAATAGGGTTTTTACAAAGTTTTCTTTAAAAAATTCCATGAATTTTCCTTGATTTCCATGAGAAAAATAAAAAAATTTCCATTATATTCTTGATATACAAATCGTTTTAAGTATCTTCAAATATTTTGAAGTCTTTTAAAGTATTTTAAAGTAATTTTAAGAATATTTAAATATTTTGTAGTATTTTGAAGTGTTTTTAAAGATTTTAAAGTATTGTGAAGTATTTGCGAACATTTGAAAGTAATTTAAAAAATATTTAAATATTTTGTTGTGTTTTAAAGAGTTTTTACATTTTTAAAAGTAATTTTAAGAATATTTAAATATTTTGTAGTATTTTGAAATGTTTTTAAATATTTTAAAGTATTGGGAAGTATTTGAGAATATTTTAAAGTAATTTAAAGAATATTTAAAAATTTTGTTGTGTTTTAAAGAGTTTTTAATTTTTTTAAAGTAATTTTAAGAATATTTAAATATTTTGTAGAATTTTGAAGTGTTTTTAAATATTTTGTATTATTTTGAAGTGTTTTTAAATATTTTAAAGTATTGGAAAGTATTTGCGAATATTTTTAAGTAATTTTTAATATATTTAAATATTTTGTAGTGTTTTTAAGAGCTTTTAAGTATTTTAAAGTAATTTTAAGAATATTTAAATAAGTTGTAGTATTTTTAAGAGTTTTTCAATATTTTCAAGTACCGTCACCCGGGGCTATTGTTCTCAAAAAAATGCTACTTTCTTATTCAACTCTTCAATAAAATTCATATTTATAAAAAAGAATGAAAATTACTATGGAATTACGTTGTGAATAACCTTCTGAAGATTTTCAATAAGTTACATAAGAAAAAAACATTTATTTTCGAAGTTATAGAATTTCAAAGTTTTTATTAGCCCCGTGCTTGGGGCTATTGTTCCCAGCAAAATTTGATTATTTATAAAATTAGTTTAAAACATTTTTCCATTCTTTTAGCTACATGAAATCTTTTCTGTAGTCCAGAGTCCAATATTAAAAAAAAGGTTAAAACTGATTATTTTTGTAGGAATTATTGAATATTTTTGAAAGTACAAAACAGAAATTTTATTGAAATCGAAATTAACTCGAAAAATAACATTATTTTAACATTATAAACTGATTAAGATATATCCAGCACTTTTCGCGTGATGAGAATGAACAGTTTCAATAATATATTTTAAAATATTTACTCAAAATTCAACATTATTTTAAAATTACAAATTAACAAATATTAATATTAACAAATAACCAGCATTTAAAGACATTTTTGAGGTTATGTTGCACTTCTCGTAAACTAAAAATTTATATATTTTTAGTTTCTTGATACAAAAGTCTGTCAAAAATGTTTAAAAACCATGAACTATATTTTTATTTACATTTTAAGAAACAAATTCTGGAAAAATAATTGATTTTAAGTAATTTTAAGAAATGGGAACAATAACCCCAAGCGAGAACTTAAAACACTTCAATACCTATAAACATTTTATTTATTAAATAGTAGCTGTGGGAACAACAGTCCCTGGGTGGGTATAATAGCCCCGGTCGACGGTATTTTAAAATATTATAAAGTTTTTTGAAGTATTTGGAAACGAATTAAAGTAACTGTAACTATTTTTAAATATTTTAAAATATTTTACATTATTTATAAGTGTTTTTACATATTTTAAAATATTTTGAAGTCTTTTAAAGTGAATTAAGGTAATTTTTAGTAAATTTAAATATTTTGTAGCATTTTTGCATATATTTTATATATTTTTTGTATTTTTAAGTGTTGTTCAATATTTTGAAATATTTTAAAATATTGGAAAGTATTTGGCAACATTTTAAAGTAATTTTAAGTCTTAAAAAAAATTTTAAAGAATTCTTAAATATTTTGAAGTATTTTGAAATATTTTGTAGTAGTCTTAAGTTGCTTTAATGCAATTTTATGTACTTTTAAATATTTTGAAGAATTTTTAGATTTTTTAAAATATTTTGAAGCAGTCTGAAATATTTTTTTAGTAATTTTAATTATTTTTAAATTATTTGAAGTATTTTGAAGAAGTCTGAAGTAGTTTGAAGTAGTTTAAAGTAGTTTAAAGTAGGTTTAAGTATTTTGAAATATTTTAATGCCTTTTGAAGTAATATGAAAAATTTTGATGTTTTGGGAAATATTTGGAAATATTTTAAAGTAATTTTAATTATTTTAAAATATTTTGAAGTAGTCTAAAGTATTTTACTGTAGTTTTAAGTATTTTGAAGTAGTCTAAAATATTTTATTGTAGGTTTAAGTATTTTGAATTATCTTAAAGACAGGTTAAGTATTTTTAAATTTTGGAAGTGTTTTGAAGAAGTCTGAAGTATGTTAAAGTAGTTTTAAGTACTTTGAAATATTTTGATGTTTTGGGAAGTATTTTGAAATTTTTTAAAGACATTCTAAGTATTTTTAAATACTTTAAAGTCTTTTTTTTTTAAAAAAAGTATATTATTAATTTTTAAAAAACGAAACAAATATCATAAAGTAAAGATATTAAATAAAAAAGAATTAAATTTCCATGATTCCATGAGGAATAAATGAAATTTCGTGAGAATTCCAGATTTTCAATGTTTTCTAGACTTGTAGAAATTCTGCAAAAAAATATACTTGACATGATTAACATAGAGTTATGACGAAAAATTTCCATTTTTGCCAAAAAATGAATTTTATGGAAGATTTCTCCAGAAATCAAACTGTTTAACTTAAAGGCTTGAAATTTGATAAATTTGTGTATTTTTGTATGGAAATTACTGGAAAGTATATCGATAGCAATATGAATCGATGATCATTTGGTTTTTTGTAAAAAGAAAATTATTAATAAAAATTAGTTTTATATAATAATTCTTATAATATTGGACTAATACTAATATAATTTAGTAGAGTGATGTATTTGTAGTTTATGAAAATATGTAGATTAAAATTCGAGTTTATTTACTATCCCGAAGCTATCAAAGGAGAACTAAAAATTGAAATAAAGTCGGACAAATGCGAGTTGCAGTCGTTCCGAAACCGAGGGATACGATAATTGTATTGAATAAAGTAATTTAAAAATTGGAAATAAGTAAATTAGACTAAAAATATAATTTATTTTAATAAATTTTAATTAATTAATTGATTAATAATTGACTTTAAAACAGGTTTTAGAAAAAAAGGCAACACTTTTTAAATTATTATGCAAATAATGTTCAGAGTTTTTAATTTGTTTCTCAATAAGCTTTTGAGAAACTAAACTGCGTAATTTTATTGAAATTATATTCTCAGTCGAATTTACTTATTTCCATTTTTAAAATTATTTTATTCAAAACAATTATGGTATGAAACCCTTCGGTTTTGAAGCGAGTGCAACTCGCACTTGTACAATTTTATCTCAAATTTAATTTTAAAAAAACTAAATTGTTTTAGAATGTTTGTCACTTTTTAACATGCGTTGTGTTTATAAATAACATACATTTAAAACATGTGTTGTGTTTATAAATAACATAAATTTTTAACATGTGTTGTTTTAAAAACATGTTTATTACATATTTTTAAAATAAACAACGAGGCTAAAACTGTCAAATGCTGTAAAATTTGATAAAAAAAATCCATAAAAATGAAAGTCGTGGAGTGGAGATCCGAACAAAAATACGTTTTACAATAACGCAGTAAAATTTACAATAAAATTCGCAGTAAAATTTGTAGTAAAATTCTAATAAAATTTTAAATGTAAAAATATTAAATATTTGAAAATATATGCAAATATTAAAGCCATATTGAGTTATTTCAACGTTACCGTTTTTTGTCTCTTTCATGTCGATCTCTCCTGTCACTTCTGTCCCTATCACGTTCTCTAGAACGACTTTTTCTGTCTCTATGTCTTCCCTTTTCTCGGTCTCTACTTCTGGATCGCCTTCGTCTTTTCTCTGGTGTAGCAGAACGAGATTTCGATCTAGACCTCGATCGTCTTCTATGATGACGATCCCTAAAACCACAAAAAACATATTTATCTTCCAATTTACTGCGAACAATGGTTTTTAATTAAAAACATTCATAACACGTGTGCGTTTGGTTTTTGTGAGTTTAATAAGCCTACCAAATTTTATTAAAATCGGTCAGAATGTTCTCGAGATATTTCTCTAGTAAAAAGCCCGACACACGCATTTCTTGAAAGTTCAATATACAAACTATAAAAAAAACTGTTTTTCTCTGCAAATAATTAAAAAGAAAGCTTTTATTGGGTTAAAACTACAATCAAACATAACCTATATTCAAAACATTGTAAGATCCCTTTCCTTGAAGCGCGTCACATTTATTTCAGTTGAAATTTAAATAAAATAAAGCCCAAATATCATTAAAATCTATATAAATTGAAATTAAAATAGAATACATATTAATTAATTATTAATTGTATTTTTGATAAATAAATTGAATTTTAAATTGAATTTTTGATAAATTGAATTTTAGTTCAATTGAATTTATAATTTTGTCTAAATTTATGATTATTTGAAATAAAATCAAGTAAAATATTAATTAGTACATTTTTTTGTTAAATTAAACTCAAGAGTGATTGAAATTTAGAACAATTAAATTTGAAATCGACAAAAATTTCGATAAATTGTAATGTGCGTCAATTTCATGGATACATTTCCGAAAGCAGTTCATTTCCGATTTTAATAATCCGATTTTAATAAAACTTGATAATCTTGTGTATTTTAATGAGCATATTACAAAATTTACAGTAAAAATTGGAGATTATTTTATTTCAATGGTAAAATCTATAAAAAAACCCTGTAATAATTTTACATTCTCATCAGTAATACGAAAGTATTTCAAATATAAATGTGACACATTTTAGGTTATAGTACAATACACATTCAGCACAATTTGGTATGATTTTGATAAAACGTACCACATCTTATGAATTTGAAATGAAAAAGCATTTTTGGGCATATTTTATAGTAATTTCGCAATGCAATAATGCAATGCACAAAATCAATTGTTACAAGAAAGTAAAACTGTATTCAATTATTATTACGGTACATTTTTGTCAAATGAAATTGCGAAGCGTTTCACAGAGCTATAAACATTCATCATTTTGGTTGATTCTGAATTGTACATTCAAAATGTGAGTGCGAATTCAATTCTTTACGATGTATTTAATTTCATTCACAAACTTGCTGAGTGGTATTTTACAAATTTCGCACAAGATAAATTTGTTTCTATAAATGTTAAAAAACAACATAACCTACAAGAAAAGTTTATCTTTATATTTGTACTTACTTGTCACTACTACGAACCATAATTTAGTAACTAAATTTACTGTTCAGCAATACCCAGTTAATTTAAAACAATATGGGACACATTTTTACAGTAAATGTGCAAAACTTGAATAAATACTCCAAAATATTTGTAAAGCTGTTTTCGAATTAGACGTTTAGACCACGAAACACGAAGCAAGATTAGCAAGAAGCGCAAGAAGCAATTTAGCACAATTTGTAGACCACGAAGTATAAGTGTAGAAGATGAACCTTCGAGAGAAAAATATTCTCCATTAAGAGCAGGGTTGGAAAACAAAGTGTCAGATTTACAGCAATATTTAATTTATTTTGTATTAAATTTTAGCTAAGAAACACAAACATTAATAAGAATGTTAATAAAAAAAGGGTTAAAAACAGAAAATAACAACAAAATTAATAAAAACAGTACATGTGATAATTGTTGTAAATTTTTCAAAATTAACCGAAAACAGAATTCTTGTAATGTAACAATATAACAATCATTTGAATTTAAGGATTTTATTTCACTTCTCAAATTCTGAAAGTAATTTCTTGTAATTTTCATGTAGGTAATTGTAAAATGCCGCGTAAACATGGCGACTGATTAAACTGAGCTGATTTTTTTACTCTCGCGTGCCATCAAGACCTTCTATTTCTTGGGATCATGCCCTTGAGTGTTTATTTAGTTCATGGAGTTTGAGATGCCATCGTGCAACGTAAAGAAATTTTTAAAAACAGTGTCTGGTCATTAATGATTTGAGGAAATGATTGAATAGAGCGCGAAAAAATTAGCATTACTAATTAGCATTTACAATAATATTATTTTTAAAAAAAGCAAGACTTTGAAAATGCTGTGTGTGATTGTGTTGTAAAAAAAAGTTAGAAAACAAATGTACTATAACAATTGTATATAACAATCAAAAATGAAATCAACTTGCGAGATTTATTTATTTTTTTAACAGTATTTTAGAAAATTCATTTTTAGTGAAGTTTGTTTCAAGTAAACGGATTATGGAGGAAGGTGAGTTGGTATTCAAAGTGGAACCAATTTTCCCATCACATATCGAAGTCAGGAATGTATTTTTTAACTTCCTTCAATTTCCTGTTCTCCCTTTTTCTTCTTTCTTAAATTTTCATTCACTCTCCAGACACTAGCACCTGCTCGTCAGTAATCAAATAATCGTTTGCTATCAGTAGACACTACGTCAATTCCCTTTGTAATTAAAAACTGGTCATTTCAGTTAATTAAGCTCATCTCTTTTAAAGTGTTTTTTGCGTATACGCATAACCTTGTTTTTCAATTTAAATTGAGATAATTACTATTTTGTACAATTCTTTTTTTCAATTCACAATGATTCGTGAAATCATTGTGGCTTTAATTTCTCAAGTTTCTGCATTTTTTTCGCAATATTAAATTTTTAAGATTTTTTATATATGCGTGTGCGATGTTTTAAAAATACGAGATTTATGTTGTGAATTTTTAAACATAACCTGGCCTGTTTATGATATGAATAAATGAATAAATAAAATAAATATAAAAATAAAATTCTTTATATAACCATCGTGATAAGTTACTGTTTTTTTAATATGTACAATTTATGTAAATCAAATAAATTGTTTTACACAGTGGAATATTTTTTCTACATAAAAAATCGTAACATTACAATATTTTTAACTAGTGCTGATTCGTGTCCTGGGAGATTTTTCACTCAGAATAAAAATGTTTTAGTGTGGTTTGTTAAAAAATCACAAATATAGAAAATTTAAAACTTTCGGTAAAGAAAGATTAATACTCATTACATTATTTTGTAAAATATAAAACGAGTTTATCTTCTGAAATATGATTATTTGAAATTCACTATTTTTGTACGCAGAGTTAGGTTAAAAATCACAATTTTTGTTACAATCTTTCTAACATTAAAATAATTAATATAGAGATGAAAATGAAAAACTACATGAAAGTGAATTAAAATCTGTAGATTAACATATTTGCATTTTAACTCACTTTACGCAGAATAAGAAAGTATATAATTAAGACATTTGTTTAAAAAAAATTATAATTTTATTTTATTTTTAGGATATGGCAACGTCGCGTTATTCAAATCTGACAGGACTCATTACTCTATTTTTATAGTGAATGTTTTGATTTTGGAATTCAAAATTTTCAAATATATAAACATTTTTGATGATAATTTCGATGATAATGTTGGCGATAAACATAAAGCAAAAAATTGTTCACAACATATCAAAAGCACCACTTAAAATTTCAGTATTTTGCACCTTAAAATACAAAATATAAAATGTAACGTCGCTGGAATGTAACTTCCCCTGGGTCGGGATTCTGATGAGTGACTGACATTAAAAAATGCAACTCTTTATTTATTGACACAAAATAAAATGTATGTTATAAAATTTATTATAAAGAAAATTTAAAAACTTTCTGTTTTTCTTTTCTTGATAACATAAGTAGAAGCTTATAAAATGAAAATAAAATTTGAAGAAAGTGACCATAACCTGACTTTTTAACGTTTGTTCTGAATTTGTTAGCACTTGCTTTGACAATCAGCTAAAAAAACGGGTTATTCTCACTTTTTTCAAATTTTATTTTTATTTTGTAGACTTCTGCCCATCAAAACAAGTATCCACACAGAAAGTTTTTAAATTTTCTTTATAATAAACACAATAATGTAATAAAGTTGATGGAAATTTTTAAGTTTCGACCAATCTGAGTAATTTTTGTGAAAAGGGTTTATAATTATTTTTCTTTCGTTTATAAAATTCGAAAATTTATTTATTTCAAGTCATAACGTTTCGGTCATATTTTTACAACCCTCTTCAGATGATATTTCAATCTGTAGCTAGCTTTTTACTATCAGTTACAATCATATTTCATTTAAAACAATAACAATACAATAAATTAAGGTTAAATAGTCAACATAATTTTGTTTAAAAATTGATTAATGTTTTTTTAGAAGAAATAAAAAAATAGTTTGGTTATTATTTATAAAAAAAAATGTGGAACGCTTCACGATTTTGCGTGTCATCCTTGCGCAGGGGCCATGCTAATCTTCTCTGTATCGTTCCAATTTTAGTATATGTACTGCCATTTGCTTATATACTAACTGCTATTTTCTTTCTGCACTTGTGAGAATAAAGTTTAATAGAGGGCGACATCTAGCGGGAATGAAATAGCAACTAACGCCTATATATTAAACTACGACTCAAGAGGTAAAGTAAATGCCCCAGTTATCAGCACCTTAAGATAAATGTTTTATTTTGAATGCTTGAAAGTTAGGCTAAACATTAAAAATATTATTAAAGAGACAATTTATCCAAAAGAGTGGACATTTTATACTATAATTAGAATATTTCTAATAAATTTAATACTATTATAAATATTATTGCTTATTATATTTCTATGAGTCGATTTTCCAAACAAAAAGCTTATCAGTGCACTGTTACTCTGAGGATAACTGGGGCTACCTTATTGTCTAATAAATTTCACAGTTTTCAAATTTAACATTTATTTATTGTCATTGTAGTTTAACATTTATTAAGGATGCTAGTTGCAAACCTAAAAGGTTTGAGGGGTTTGAGGTTAGCTTGAGATTGTAACACAACCTCAAACTAAAAAAAATTACTTTTAAAAATTAAGAAAAAAAATTAAAAAATGACTTTAAAAAAGAACTTTTTACAAATAATAATTTCGACTGAGTTTTTATATTATAATTATTAGATTACGATCATTTTAAAAAAATTTATGTAACCTCATCATTTGTTATGTATTAATATACTAATAATTATTTTACTTTATATTTTTTTTATTTTACATAAAGCAATTTTTTTCAAATTTTTGCAGTTTAAACAATGTTTAAACAACTTGCAGAGGTGCTGTTACCAAGCGATCGAGTTTGTCAGTATGAATGTTCAGTTCTTGAGAGAATTAACCAAGAACCTTCTTGGAATTAACAAACTATTTGCATGTGCCGATAAAGCAGATTTTCTTGCTATTTACCACTTAAGCATTGAACCTAGTTATGGTTTTTTTCGCTAGATGTCGCCTTCTATTAAACTTTATTACAATGTTTTTTCTCACAAGTGCAGAAAGAAAATAGCAGTTACTATATAAGAAAATTCATGATAGTACTTAATGTACTAGCTTCGGCAGTACATATACTGGAACGATTCAGAGAAGCTTAGCATGGCCTAGAAAATCGTGAAGCGTTCCACATTTTTTTACATTTTTAAATTTAATGCAAGTCCTTTGAAACTAATTTTTTATTCCAATTTTTTTGCAAGGTCTCTAGCTTATTTATTTATTGCGCAAATATAGCATTAGAGAGATAAATTATTATCATTATACATTCCTGATAATTAAACCCTAGTCGAGTAGAATCCTAACCTATCTTTCTTACTATTTCAGATTAATGTAGAATATTGATCAACAATGCTGACAGCTAGGTGTTGGATTATTGAATCGATTTTTACTGACATCTGCTCATTAATTAAATACAAAAGTAACATAACCTACACAATGAAAAAATGCTGCCAAATTTGAACCATGACAGACCCTTCAAGCGTGCTCATTTATCGTTGTAATTGATTGAATTCCACGACGAAACAAAACACAATGTGACTAAATGTATTAATAATATTTTGTCGAGATGATGGAAATCGTGTGTAGTAACTCTTTGAGTCCAGGCACACAGAATTTTGGACCAAATAACTGAGTGGTATCAAACTTGGTTCCAAAGAAAGAAAACTTGATATCAAAGATTTCACATAAAGCATGTCTTATTTATTTGAATCTGCCCTCAGATATTACAAAATAAATAAAAGGATATGAAGTGTTTTTTGCCGTCGATCTTAATGTCCCAGAAATATTAAGTGACGACCATTTTCATCACTTCAAAATTGTTTGGTATTTATTGTACCAAAATTGTATGCCTTTTGGTATTTATTGTACCAAAATTGTCTGCCTTTTGGTATTTATTGTACAAAAATTGTCTGCCTTTTGGTATTTATTGTACCAAAAAATCTAAGAATACCAGTGACTTAAAAAATATTTAGAATTTAATATGAGATATATAAAAGCATAAAGCTTTGTTTTGAAGAATCAGCATCGAGTAATGCTGAAACATATTTTGACCGGGCAGCCGTCTTCTGCGGGCTTTAGGCATCATCACAATGACTCTCAGGCTTCTGCAGCGATGCCTCTGCCCATTAACTTGCAACATCATCATCCAGATCACTTTCACTTCAACGGACGCAACAGGCGCAATGGGAGTGATGTTTATGACTCAGTAGTTCTTCCATCTAATCAGAGATCCATTCAGCTTCATCAACCCACGGCCACTACTCCCTCATCTGGACACCGTCATCCACTCAATCACTCCCAATTGAGTGTCAATAACATTTCTCAAAAGATAAACAACACTCAACATTTACACGCCCTCAATTTATCAACCCTCTCGACTTCGAAACATTCTGTCAACAGCGTCAGTCCGGTAGTTGGCGCCAATAATAACAATAATGCCAACAATAATGGAGGTCCTGCTGGACACACTCTGGTGGCCCACGTCAACCAAGAGAGACACAAAATCAACGGCGGACTCGACATATCGAGAGTGTCGAGGATGCACAACCAACCAACACCGTCCCCTGGACTTCAACCCATTATGGAAATTTCCACAAATCCGAATGTTGTGCCCCTAAACAATTCTTGGTCAACGTCGTTGTCGAAAGGCAAAATACAGGAATCAGGAATTAAGGAAATGCTCACCAGCTTGGGATTGTTGTGCCTCGTGTCTCTACTTCTAGCTTTACTGTCACTCACGTTCCTGTTGAAAATTTCGCCTACATCAGCATCAACGAATACTTTAATCAGCCCGGAAGAATATGCTGTTGTATATCAAGTCACATTGGCACTGTGTGCTCTAGCGCTTTCTCTGAATCTTTGCTGCCTTCTCGTATGTGCTATTCAATTCCTCTTCGCCGTTAAACTCGCCAGAAACTCATATCAAGGACATCGGTAAGTTTCATCAAACTTGTCTATTCTATGCTATTCAATAAGGTAAAAGATGTCAGTAATCTCCTATAATATCAATAATACCGTGGATGACCTAGTTCTGGTACTGTATGGGTTTAGAGAACAAGAATTTTTAAAAACTCTAGGAAAATCTATCCAAATTTTTAAAAACTCTAGAAAAATCTATCCAAATTTTTATGATTTTGATACAAAATTTAACAAAATCACTTATTGTGTGGTGGCGGAGGCCAAAAATCTAGAAAAAAATGCGTGATTGCAATGCGTGATTGCATTTTAAACTATTTCTTTGACAATTTGCGTTCTGCCAGGAGTTGCAGAGCGTCTCACCAGGTGGCGCATCGTAATAACGGGGATTTCAGTTGCTAGCATTATAGTTAGCCACACAGGCAAAGAAGCTTAACCTTAACACTTGATCTTAATACTTCTGTTTATTTCAGAACGAATAAGTACCTGCAAAAATCGTCAATCAGTCGCATATGTGCGGTTGGAGGATTTTTTATTAGTATACCCATCTTTTTGACTGGTAAGTAGAATTTAGTATTCTAGAATTTTTAATTGTCATGTTCCAAGGTTAACAATTTTTTCATGGTAGTTCTGTTGGAAACTTTGCTTTCGTAGCACATGGCTTTAAGATCATGTGCCAAGGTCAACAATTTTTCCATGGTAGCTCTGTTGAAAACTTTGCTTTCGTAGCACATGGCCTTAAAACGTTTTTAAATGTTATTTACAAAAATCATATGTGTAATGTCATGTTCCTTACCCTTACGAATTATGATCTTTTCATTATTAGGAATGATTCTGTACACATTTACACAATTCCAAACCACGCCGGCAATCGTAACGTCAATTTTCATCGCCCTGGGAATAATATTTTGCGGCTGCGCCATGGTGCATAATGTCTTCGTATGGCAAAGAGTAAGTAAATATTTTTTAGATATTTTATTCATATTGCGGTTAATAAAACAGAATTCGCCCACATAGCACCAGAACTCCCCCGAATGTTCAGGGAAGTTTCAGAACTTCCTTGAACAGTCAGAGAAGTTTCAAAACTTCCTTGAACAGTCAGGGAAATTTCAAAACTTCCTTGAACAGTCAGGGAAGTTTAAAAACTTCCTTGAACATTCCGGAAACTTTCAAAACTTCCTTGAACATTGAGGGAACTTTCAGAACTTCCTCGAACATTCATGGAAGTTTCAGAACTTCCCTGAACATTCGGAATATTCGGAGGAGTTCTGGTGCTGTGAGGGTGATCAATTAATACCTTCTTGATACTGGATGTAATAAATTTGGTAACAATTAACAATAATTCATAAGTTTGATGATAATAGTTCGAGGTTAGAATTCAAAAGCAGCTTCGCTTTCTCTTTCTAGCCTCAAAAAACAAGAAAGTGAAGTTTAAATTGTTGAATTTGTAAAAACTATTATAAAAATGCCAAACTTGGACTAATGTTGAACCGTTGAAATTCAATTACTTAAATGCGAAGATCATCATTTTCTTAGACATACAAAGAGAAAATTTCGGAAATGCGCGGATTTTGAGTTGCAATTTCAACAACTGTGAACGTAAATACTGGAAAATTGTTGCAAACTGAAATGTTGTCATATGATTACATTGCGCGCGCATTCTAACATTTGCATATGTAAAGGGATGCGCGCGCAACGTAATTGTTGATGTCATATGATTGTGTTGCGCGCGCATCCGTAAATGCCAGAATGCGCGCGCAACGTAATCATATGACGGCAACAATTTTCCAACATTTATAAATGTTGTAAAGGTATACCTGTACAATTATTCAAATTACAACTTTGTCGGGACTCGCACTTTAGGATGAATGTTACAAACGAAAAACAATACCGTGCAGATTAATTTATTCGATCTTGGAAGACGTGCATTAAAAAAAGAAAATACTTCCAGGAAAAGACGAACGCCATGAAAACCTTGGCACGTGAACAGTGCGAAGCAGCTGCACAGTTACAGCGTCATCAACAGCATTTACAGCATCAGCAACAACGTTCCATTCTCACATTACATCCGTCATGTCCGTCGAAAATGGAAAATATCAACAGTGTGCATTCAGTTGCAGCTCATTCTCGTAGTTCTCACTGTCAACAGCAACCTTCTCATCTTCAGCACGCTGCCATGTCATCGCCAACCGGTATGGCACCGACTTATAATAATCTTAACATGTCCTCTCATAGAAGTATTCCGACAACACCTCCTGCATCTCCCTGCGATCATTCGCCAACCAGTCCCACTAACAAACACAATAGGTCCCAACACTTTTCACGCGAAATCACTGGCAGCGTCAGTCCTGGCATTCCCATTGCCACTTTGGACCTTAGTAGTGCAACTAACACAAACAGTCCCCATGAACTTTCTACGCTTGTATAATAGGTTTTTTATTATTCCATCCTCATCAATAATGAGAAGGTTTTACTTTTTTAGTTTCATTCTCAGGGGTTCGATTATGTAATTCGAATCTTCATCACCCTGCCTTTCAATTTTTTCAATTTTTGTGAAAAAAAAAAAAATTGAAAGTGAGGGAGATGAGATGGAGATTTCGAATTCGAATCTCTATCACATCTCCCTCACTTTCAATATGAAACTACTTTTTTATTTTTACAAAAATTGAAAATCAGGGAAATGAGATGGAGATTCGTATTACATAATCGAACCTCAGGTCGTGTTAAGGCCATGTCCGAAATCCTAAAATGATAAACTAGGGATCTGCACTTGTCTTTCTTGTTTTGTCCAAAATATAAGTTGAAGATTCGTGACACAGTTCAAGATTTTCTAGGATTCCGTGTAGAATTTTGTGAAATTATTTGTAGAATTTTGTGAAATTTGTAGAATTTTGTGAAATTATTTGTAAAATTTTGTGGAATGAGTTGTAGAATAATGTAGAATTGCACTTACTTAAACTGAAAAAGATATCGCTTTGAAACTTCGGAAATCATCTTAAGTAACCTTGCAGTATGATTTATTATTTTCTAAAAATAGCGATTGATAAAATAGATCCCTAGATTATCATTTCTTTATGTTGAACACAACCTTAATTGCGTGCTAGGTGTGACGTTAAAGAACTTTGGTAAAATTTTGTTATATTCATAATATGTGACACGATCTAAAAAAAGGGGCCTTACAAGCATTTGAAATTAGGTTATGTTTGTCGACAGTTTTAACTTAATTAAAGCTTCCCTTTTAATAATTTGCAGACAAAAACAGTTTTTCTCGACAGTATACAAAAAAGCTATTCAAGAAAAACTTTTTTTCCGTCGCAAATAATTAAAAAGAAAGCATTAATTGCTTTTCATAACATTTTTTTTTCAAACATAAGAAATTGCTTTCAAACATAACCTAATTTCAAATGCTTGCAAGGTCCCTTTCTTGAGATCGTGTCACATATAGTTTCAAATTTTTGCATTCGCATTTGGAGTCTATATGGTGATTCAAGAATTAAATTTCGAATAGTTAGGGCAACAAAATTTAAAATTTACTTAATTTATTAAAATTCTCTAACGTCGCAATGCTTAGAATCAAAATTCTAATTCCTTTGATTTATATCAATTATGACTCTTTTAATTAAAAATTTCTTATTAAGGAAACAAGTTTTCTTTAATTATATTTTATTAAATTTATATTCCACTAAAATATTTCTTTGTTGAGCAAAATTGAATATTGCATATTCGAGGAATAAAATTTGAAGAAAGTTTAAAATTTTTTAAATTTTCAGTGCTCGAAATTATTAGCACTTGAAATGAATATTTACATTTTTAATTTTTATTATAATTAAAATTGATACAAAACAACGATCAAATGTTGATGTTTATAAATTTTTACCTTACACGAAGGAAATCAGTTATACAAATCATCTTTTTTAAAACTAGTAAAAGCTCGATTTGGGTCCCTATTCAATAATCTATGGATATTTAATTTCTTCATAAGAATAGTAATAATTTATGTGAATGAAAATCTATAAGTGTGTAAATGAGAGATACTAAATGTAATATACGTGGCTTATTAACTTAATTAAATTCGCAAAACACATTTATTTTTTTATGGATGTAGAAAAAAAATACTTTTGTAGATCTTTTTTTTGAAAATGTTAGACGTGTATTTAAATTTATTATATAAAATCGTATTAAAGTTAAATTGTATTAAAATATATATAAAAAATATGTAGCGCTTTGTGGTAAAAAGTACTTAAGGAAAAACTAATTTTACTGAACTGTGACAAAAACGGAACAGAAGCAACTGTTTTAATTTTTATTTAATTAAATTGAAATTGAAATTAAATTAAATTTTTATTTTTAAATAAATTATATTATAAAGTAAATAATTTTTATATTATAATAAATTTTGAAAATGAAAAAAAATGCTAAAGAATTATCAAACGACGTAAAATGTGAAATTCATTTTCAAAATTTGAGAAAAATTCGAAAAAGCCGTTTAACTGGATAATTGCCAAATGAATTTTTGTCACCTTAGGTACCTTTGATTACAGAGCGTCACATATTCTGATAGTTATGTGTATCAAGTGAAAATTTATTTATCCAATAATTTTGGATGAATCTCGAGATTTATTTTAAATTCAGTAATTTCTTTTAGTGTATTTTAAAATACACTAAAAAAAAAGTAAAAAATTCGCAAAATAATGCTATCAAGTATAAATTTTAAATATTTTCCTTAACTTTAAAAATTTCGACGCCAAATGGGCACTGCAATGAATGAAATTAGCGATTATAAAAATTGTTTCATGTAATTGCTTTTTCTATAGTTAAAATGCGAAAAGCATTTTTGCAAATTTGTTTTCTTAAGCATTTGAATTGTACGAATATGTGTTTCTGAAAATATTTCTTAATAGATTTCTATGTTTTTAAAGGTTTTTTAAAGGTTTTTCAAAGGTTTTTTAAATTTTTTTTAAATTTTATTTAAAATCCAGTTTGACTTTATTGTTTAATTAAATCAAATGTCATACAGTTTTTTGTATTTTTCGAGAATGTTGAAAAGTTTTCACTTGATGTATTTACAAATCGTGAACTTTCTGCGGATAGTGTATTTTTGTACAATTTCGTATCAAAATAACAAAAAAGTACATTTCAGTATATTGAAATTATGGTATGAGTACTGTAATTTTTTTTCTATAGTTTTTTATAAAAACTGTGGTAATAGAGTGAAGAATGCAAAACAATGTCCTTCTTTGCATCAGTGATAAAAAGGCAGCTAATTTGATACGAAATAGTAAAGAGAAAATATGCTGAATATGAAATTTGATACGAAATAGTAAAGAGAAAATATGCCTCAATTTTCGGAAACGTGATACGAATTTTTAATTTCAAATAAAACGTAAATCGTTACTTTATTCTTTTTTTTTTACACGAAAATTATATTATAAATTACACGAAAAGTATATTATAAATATTATAATATTGTAGTTTGAAAAATTGTATATTAGTAGTAAAGTATGAAATTCTTGCCAATTAAGTAGATTCTAAGCAACTACTTACAAGTGCCTTCCAACTTTTAGATTTTAGCGTCTTATTATTAATATTTATAATTCACAATTAATAAAATTTTTAAATTGTTATTATATAATGAACTAATCGATAAAATGAGAATAAACGTATTATAGACTGAGCATAATCACCAAAATATTTTAATAGAAAATCAAACGTAACTATTAATATTGTATAATATTAAGATAGTTGAGCATTTTTGTATTTTAGCGCCATCAAAACATTGCCCCAAAATAGTAGACAGAAGTGTGTGTAAGTTGGACATCATTTTGTTGGATGATGCAAACAAAATGATGAACAAAATGCAAAAAAAAAATATAAAAAATGTTTGAAATGGAAATAAAAAAAAATTTCGCACGTGGCACAAGTTGAGATTGTTACGGTACTGAGCAAAAATATATATGTCTAGTGGTTCTTCAAGATGCCAATGTAACCTGAGTTATGAACTTTTTCTAAAGAAATTTTATGAATTTGAAGCAAAAATGAATTTATAATACTCGTGTGAAAAAAAATTAGAATCTTTTAGACAAATGTGGAAAATTAAAGAATTAGGTCCAATTTGTTATTATTAGTTCCAATTTTATTTTAATTTTATTTTTTATTCTTTTTTACTCTTTAACAAATAATTTTCGGTGTTTATTAACACAAACAAAATGGCCCTACTTACACGCACTTCCTCTAATACAAATACATTGTAAAACGCTGTCCAAAATTACATTATTACCATTTTAATGGGTGGGGGGTTATTTTTCTAACTACGCATTGTATCGCGAGAGAGGTGGAGGGTGTCAAAGTAACGTTATGCGTATGAAATAAAATATGTAAAAAATTCTATTCATTATCATTTTAATATTATTTTTAACACTTCATATTGTTTATTAAAAGGCTGTTTTTTTAAAAACACGAACAAATTTAAAACTCTTAAATTAAATTTTTAACTAAAGCCTACGTTACTTTTATAGGGAGAGGGGCGATTTACGATTGTCAACGAAGGGGGGTCTAAAAATGTTAAAAATTGATAATGTAGTTTATGGATGGCCCTACAAAAAGAAAGATTTTACAACTTTTGCAGCTTTTAGTTAAATTGTGAATTTCTAACAAAATTTATCTCAAAAAAGTTACTAATTCAAAAAAATTAAATTTTTTTAATGTAATTCGAATTGAGCCCTCTTTGAAATTCGTAATTTAATTAATATGCTACATTTTTAATAATGTCGAATAGATGAATTTGTCTATTAAAGATTGTATCTTCCAACTATGCCCTGCAAAACTTTAAAATTGTTTATGTGATAATAGTACAAATTTAAATGATACGAAATCAATGAATTGAAAATCTGATAATTTCAAAGTTCTTTTAATCACAGAAAAAACAAATTGTTTTAATTTTTTAAAAATGAGATAATTTTAATATTTTTACAATGAAATGTACTTAATATTGTGTAAATGAAACGTGACGCGCTGTGAAGAAAAGGACCTTGGAAGGAAATAGTTGTAGGTTATGTTCGATGATAGTTTTAACTTGATGAAATCTTTCTTTATAATCAATCAATATAATCTTTCTTTATTCTTATCTTTATAAAGAATGCTTTTCTTGAACAGTTTGTTTGTATATTGCCAGCAAAGACTGTTTTTAATTGCTTGCAGAAAATTGAAATGAAAAATTTAATCAAATTGAAACTATCATCAAATGTAACCTACAATTTTTTCCTTCTAAGGTCCCTTTCTTCAGAGCGAATTACAAATGCTTTTAATTTTTGTAAAATGAAATGTTTTTAATGTTTTTAATGTTTTTTAATTAAAATTATTTTGTCTTTTTAAATTAAAATTGTTTTGTTGTTTTAAATTAAAATTGTTTTGATTTTGTAAATTAAAATTGTTTTGATTTTGTAAATTAAAAATGATTTTAACTGTTTAAATTTTAATTGCTTTTTAGATTGAAAACTTGTATTTGTTTTTAATGTGACTGTTTTAAATATTCTTACAATAAAGCATGTTGCTTAAATTTTAAACTTCTGTGGGGTAGATTTAAAAACACGAGTTTTCCATAGTCCGCACTAGGCGTCCATTTAGATGATAATGGTCACACGAATAGCAAAGGGTTAATAGTAATTAAATAAAGAGCATTTACTGATTCAATTAGTTTTCTAGGAGTCCATATTTATTATGACAAATTTGATATTTTTATAATGATAATCCTGTTTAACTGTAATTGTTATTATAAATTAATGTTAAAAAATGAAAATATGTAAGTGACAATATACATGATTGTATTTTCGAAATATTAATGTAGCGAACGACATGCATATTTTATCAACGAATATATTTAAGATAAATTATTTTAGAATCTCACGTTTGTACGTTAATAACAAAAGTGTCTTGATTTTTTTAAATCCACGTGACTATAAATTTTATGAACTTAATAAAGATGTCGATATTGCAATAAATTACGCATTTTCTGTTTTGTCCCGCAAAAAGAGAGAAAACTGCATCTAGATTCTTTAATTCTATTACAAAAGGGGCCGTCCATAAACTACGTCACGCTTTTGAGGGGGGATCGAATTTGTTGAGCGTGATGATCCGTAGAAAAAATGGCGCTAATACATGTGAAGTTTGTGACGACAGGGGGGGGGATGAAAAAAAATGTGAAAAATAGCGTGACGTAGTTTATGGACAGCCCCAAATATACAACAAGTTTTAAGATAGGTTTTTAATAAAATAGATTTTTTAATAAAACCAAATATTTAAATATTAATTCTTTATATTTACAAATAACGCCTACTTGTTTTTTTTTCTTTTATTAAAACGTTTAGGGAGAGAGAAAAACAAGGCGTTATTTGTAAAAATAAAGAATTAATATTTCAGTATTTGGTACTTTCTTGTAAATAAAAAAAATAATTGAAAGAAAAAACGAATATTTTGGCAAATTAATAATTAATAAATTATATCTTCGTAGAATTATATTAAAATAGCTTTCAATAAGTAATTTTATTACTTTCAGTTTTATACAAATGATAAAAGATAAAAGATGTTAATAACAATAATAAAATAAATGTTACAATGTTTCAATTATATTGTCATTTATACAAGTATCTCAATACTGATGGTCGATGTTGCTCTCATAGGTGACCATTTTTAAAAAATTGTTTATTTGTACTATTTGTAATAAAAATATATCTATGGTAAAATATTCTATCATTCATCTATCGATCTTGCATCGTTGATGCTAGCAGGTACAAATACTTCAAGTCCATCAAGTTCTTTTGTCATTGTGATTTGGCATCCAAGTCTGGAACTAAAACGAGAAGAATAATAGATTAAAGAATGCATCTCCTAATTTATGGACAAAGTAAAAATAATAATTCCGGAATATACACCGGAACGCCGATTCTTTAAAGAGAGAATAGGTGGTTTCAGGTTAGGATTTCAACACCAACGCATTTTTTGGGAGCATCGTTCAGCAAGAGCAGTAAGTTCTTCTTCTACTAATGGCCTGGGTGTGGCCAATTCAATTCACTTCAAATCACAAAAATAAGCGGTTATAGAATTGTACTCAATTAGGCATTTCAAGCATCTCAAAATTCATTCGCGGTGAGCACGAACTATAGAGGCGCTGCAATCGCTTAAATGTGATTGGTTGATGTCAATTCACGTGGTTTCTATTCTAATCACGTGCTGATGT
>WNHD01000527.1:0-38689 GCA_011057455.1 Ganaspis sp. Gsp50
GGGACGAGTATTTTAAGTTCCCTCTAGATGATTCAAAATATTTCAAAATTCAAGTCTTAAATGTGTAATGCCATCAAATATAGATACACATTTTTAACAGTCTTTAAATTAATTATCAAAGTGTTTTTTTATTTTTCTTTATTTATTATTCAAAGTCGTTTTAAAAATGAATTTTCTAAATTTTGCATATGTAAATCTAAATTTTGAAAATTTGAATCTAAATTTTGAAAATTTGAATCTAAATTTTGAAAATTTAAATCTAAATTTTGAAAATTTAAATCTAAATTTTGAAAATGTAAATCTAAATTTAATATGATTTTCCAAAAGTTTTGTAAAGACTTAAATCGTTGAATTAAATTGTTAAATGTGTCTTGATTCTAAAATTAGCTAAAAAATTGGAAAATTAATCAACCATTGTAATGTTTAAATTTAAATATTTTATAATAATTTATAATTTAATAGTTATTATAAAATAATATTATTATTATTATTATTACTACTATTATTATTATTATTATTATAAAATAGTTGAATGTATATAAAATCTTTAAGTTAAAATTTTTAGTTCAGGACAGAAGAAAGTCGAAAAGTACAGAATGAATCGAACTATTTCGTAGTTTATTATTCTCAAATAACTTACAAACTATTATCTTAAAATGCAAAGGATATTGTTTCTTAAAAATGAATATTCCAAAGACTACAATACCTTATTACGTGTATATTACTCAAATATTTACCTCATATACATCAAGTTTTGAACAATGATCTTAGTCATCACAAGTTTTGTAACGATCCCAAAAAGCATTATAAATTGATTTCAAAAATTTGAATTTGGCTTAGAAATTTCAGTAGAAACGGCTAAGAAAATTAAAGAATTACTTTTAAATGACTTTGAAAGTGAAATGACTCGAAAAGTTGAGTCAAACGGAAATGTGCAAAATACGGCTATAGTTTGGAATGAAAAATGCTTGCGAACAATTGATGTTATGTAGCACGAGTGTATGTACAAGGACTATACAAAACGGAGATGGTCTGAGGTTTCTTAAAAATCGGATCGGTACAAACAATGTGCCTCTTAACTTTAAACATTAGGTCCAAGTGATGGGTATTGCTTCAGCGAATCTGAGTTTCAATACATCTCGTTTCTTCTCCCTATCATTATGATACTAAAGTCATTAACAAACGAGAAGAAAATTGCTTGGAAGGGAACCAAGTAAGTTTTCTCGTGCTGTAAAAACTGACATTGACGATTTCAAGGCAGTGGCTTTTGAAACAAATTTATAAGATAATTCTTTGCTGATATAGCCAGAGCCTGGAAAGCACTCGTTTAAATAATTAATGGAATTGTATCACTTTTTGGCCAGTTCGTTGCTTAGCCAATCGAGTCCTTCGTAAAGACCGTGTCCTTGAGTTGCACATGTACTTTGAATGAACCAGCGACGTCCACGAACAGAATTCAAACCCAGTTTGTCTGTTAATTCCTCAGCTCTCATTGCATTTGGCAAATCCTGCTTGTTGGCAAATACCAAAAGTACAGCATCTCTTAATTCGTCCTCTTGCAGCATATTAGCTAATTCCTTTTGCGCTTCACTAACACGGTCTCGATCATTACTGTCCACTACGTAAATAAGGCCCTGTAATCAAAATTTTTATTAAATCGTCACTTCTCTACAAAATTTTTGGCTATTGATTTATAAACTACGGTTAATTAAGTACAATTTTAAGTATAATTCTAAATTATCCTAAAGTTTACGAAACTCCCCGAATTGTCTGAAATGACTTAAAATACACTCAAGTATTGTTGAATATTTTAATCAAGAAACCAAAATTACGTGCATCAGTGCGTATTTTAAAATCATTCTCTTGAACACGTCAGCCAAATTTCTAAATTATCTTACATTGAATATTGAATAGAATGACAAAAGTTGTAATAACAAAAATAAACCCTACTTTTCGTATAAAATACCAACAGTTTACTCGTAGCAAATAAATCTTGTTGACTAATGGAACAAATGTCAAAAACCAAATCAATTGTCAATTACCGATGTCAACAATTCTAACCCCAAAATGTTAAGTATTGTCAAATTGGCTGAATTATTGGAATATTTACCTGGGTATTCTGGAAATAATGCCTCCAGAGTGGTCTAATCTTGTCTTGACCACCAACGTCCCAAACTGTGAAGCAGATGTTCTTGTATTCGACAGTTTCGACATTGAAACCAATGGTTGGAATGGTTGTGACAATTTCTCCCAATTTCAATTTATAAAGTATGGTCGTCTTACCAGCGGCATCAAGACCAACCATAAGAATTCTCATTTGCTTTTTACCAAAGAGTCTCGTAAAGACACTGCTGAGAGCCAAACCCATGACTCTGGAGAAGACGTTTGACAAGTCTTGAAGAATACAACAACGAGGTGTCAGGGACCTCGATTTCAAGGATTTTCTAACCTAAAAATGACTTTTCGAAGCTGCCACTAATTCGGTTAAATATATTATTCGCTGGATATTTATTAATTAATTGCAATCTGGATTTTTAACAATGCTTTAAGGAACACCTTCGCCGTCAAGATTAAAGCAAACTTAGTAAACGTCACCTCATGACAAAGCAAGCAGGAAACGCCTGGCGCCACGCATAAAATGTTTTTTTTACTTATTTTCAGAAAGTTAACGGTGTGTTTTTAGATAATGTTGTTTTATTGTACTTCTCAAGTACGAAAAAGAGGTTTTTTTGTAATTAGAGTACAAATATTCTACAAATTTCTTGTGAATTTGACAAATTAATTACTGTATATTTTCAAGCTGCAATGTTGGTCATACATTTGAGCGCGAAATTTGAATTTTTGAAAAATCGAAGTAATTTTTTAATTGAAATTTTTTAATAATTGAAGATTTGTAATAGATATTAAAATTAGAGATTAGTTGCAAATTAAATAAAAACAGTAATTTAAATAAAAAACTTATAAAAATAAAAAACATTGATTAAAAATGTAATTTTTTTAATTTATTTAAAATCGTGTAAAGAAAATTAACAAATTGTTTATTTATTGTTTATAAAACATTTGAACTTTTCTTTCGTCGTAAAATAAAGAATTTAAAAGCAACACTTGGTAAAAGATAATTAAAAACAAATTACATTGAAATTAATTGACTCAAAGTTTCACTAATTTATATTTAATTCTAGTAAATAAAAATAAAAGGACAAATAAAAAAGAATGACAAAAAGATAACAAATAAAAATAACTAAGCTTCGATAAATTTCTAAATTAAAAGTTTTATTAAATTAATCTCTGACCTTTATAAATTCGTTTTTAAAATAATTGAAAATCAGATAAAGTCAAAATTGATACAAATATATAAAATAAATTTAAAAAAAATAAAAATTTAAATAATTGGGTAAAAAAATTAATAATAATCGAGGCACACACACGTGTAGGACAACCTTTATTAATTAATTCTTCGCTAAGTCACAATATTCTACTATCATAATATAATAATTACAATATAGGTCATAATATATAATATATATTTGTATCATATTAAATATTAATATTCTTATATCTATATGCCTTATTATATTACACGATAATTTTCTTAAATTAACCCTCATATAGTATTATTAGGATGGTATAAATAATATTGTATTTCATAAAAGCACTTCTTGTTGCTTATAATATTATCGTTTCCGCGTTGAATCTTTACTCCTCTCATTATAACACAACTCATTTTATATAATGTTATATTTTTAACCCCAGTCTCCTCGATTGTCCTTTGAAAAATGATTTTTTTTGTCTCACTTGACTCTTCCAATTTTAAATTTCAATTACTTTGAAAAAAGTTCAATAATCCAGAAAATAAAATTTCTTAATTTATTCATATATCAAAAATTATATTTAATTTGTTAGTTTAAAAATTAATTGTTAATTGTTTAAAAATTAATTTGGTAACTATGCAGTTAATAATTACCATGAAATTTTATTTGTATTCTAAACGTTAACGTTTAATATTCTAAAAATATAAATTCCTACAGTTTAAAAATTAAATTCGTGTTTTAAAAATTAAATTCATATTCTAAAATTTTAATTCATATTTTCAAATTTAATATTTCAAAATTTAATTCATATTTTAAAATTTTTATTCGGATCATAAAAAGTCGAAATGGATATTTAAAAAATCCAAATGATATCCTAAAAAGCAATTTCTATTTTTAAAAATTCAACTTCTATTTTAATAAATAAAAGTCTGATAAAATTTTGTAAATATATTATTAACTTAATGCCAGTAAAATTCAATTTAATTTTTGAATTTATAAATTAAAGTTGACATTTTTTTCCTTATTGGACCCATCTATTGCTATTTTTTGGTTTCTTTAGTTAATTTCTAGAGTACTTTATTAAATTAGATTATACTAATAATTTAAATTACGAATTGAAAGACCTTATCTATATCACAATTTACAATTATCTTTAATGCCCTTCTATAATTAAGAATATTAATTAAATAGAAGCTTAATTATTAAATCTCAGTACCTTTAAATGATATTTCTTAATTAACAATAAATTTAAATGAGTTGTAATTATAAATTTAATTGAGTTGTAATTATAAATTTAAATGTCAGCATTGAACATTTTTTTTAAATTGACAGTTCAAACAACTTTTTGTTTACAAATACAAACAAGTTCCAATAAATACTATCATGTTTGATCAAATTCAATGAAGTTCAATTAAATTCAAACAAAATCATACAAAAACAAACAAGTTCAAACAAATTCAAATAAGTTCCAAAAAATGCAAATAAATTCAATGAAATTCAATTAAATTAAAAAAAATGATCTCTTTGTGAAAAAGCAATAAATTTATTCAGAAGCAGAACTCGAGTACGAAAATTACATAATTAATTTTTTAGCACTTGGTTTAAAAAAAAGAGTCTTAAAATCAGAATTACATGAGTTCTAGTACTGAATTTAAATAAATAAGTTTCTAACACTCAAATAAATTTTTGGTTCTAAATTTAAAAAAACATTAACACTAAGATTAAAGAGGGTATAATTAAAAATTTTAGTTTGTATATAACATCGAACAATTAGTAGTTAAAATGATAATAAATAAAGTACAAACAATTGTCTTCTGTAACAACAGTATAAGTAGAAACGAAAACAAACATGTTTTCAAATAATTAAATAATAAATATTACACCAAAAATGTTATTCAATTACTAATTAATTATATAACAAAATTATTATTACTTTGAATCTGAATATCTTATCAGTTTCAAATTTTTTTTATAAATACACTGATTTTATTTATGATAAAATTATTGATAGTATAATAAAAATCTAAAAAAAAATCACCTAATTACAGTTTCAATTGTAATTATAAAAAAATAAATATTACAATCTTTAGTAAAATTATTAACGTAAATATCTATTTAAAATTATAATTAAAAATTGTGCTTGGAAAAATTCAACATTCAAAAACTCTTTTTGCTATGTAACCATAATTTAATAATTATATCTAATAATTTAATCGTTAATTTCAGGCAATCGAGCAGACTTTTATTTCTATAAAATTCGTTTTGATTCGTAAGAATCACACGGAAACCAAGTTCGATCTCATCGAGCACCCTGGATTTTTTTTTAAAAATTAATCACAGGTCCCAAATTGCTTTACCAACCAGAGATTAATATTGATTATTAATATTGATGATTAACGCCTAATTTACTCCTTCTAGTGATTACGCAATTATGATTATTATTCTTTTTTACTTTCTCTCATATAACAACTACACAAAATTGCCGCCATTTTGAGTAAATAGTTTAATGATTGCTTGTAGCCTCGTTCTTATTTCATTCTTTTTTTACCTTTTGTTTAACCCATTCGCAATATTGGTTTTTGCGACTGGTTTCTATATATGTTTACGTCATACGAAATACTTCGTTAGGCAGAAAGCAGAAGTCCTAAAGCACCCATTTTGATTTTAAAAAACAATTTTCAATTTTATTTACTTAATTTTCATTTTTCTAAATCTTTTTTTAACAGAATCTTTTTTTAATAAAAACTTTTTTTAAACAATATCTTTTTTAAAACAAAATCTTTTCTTTTAACAAAATCCTTTTTTAAATTCAGCACATATTTTAAACAAATTTCGGATAAATAAAAATGAAAATAATGAATCAGTGAAAAAATAGTTAAAGATACAAAAATAAAAAAAAATAGAAAATAACTAAAAAACTTTTTTTCGAAGAGGAATAAAATAATTCAGGATGAAGAAAAAGATGCGAAAAGAAATTAAAAAAATGATTTGTAAACAAGAATGAGATAAAATAAAAGGAAATTATTTCATACATACCTTGAAAGAAGATGATTGATGATGAATGAATGAAAAAAAGAACAAAATTCATTTCTAATTAACAATCGTAATTATACAATTTGACTAATCTATGTCAACGCATTTTTCTGCGAAGCTCAAACAAGTTTTTGCCACATTTGATTCTAAAAGAAAAAAATTTACTTCTGCTACCCTCAGAGCTTACAATTACGATTTTTTGTTAAAAAAGATCTACAGGCTTCGATAGAGGATCAGTAGAATCGTTGTCATTGGAAAGATATTTCCTTGAGGTATTATATTGATAGAAAACAGTGCTTCTGTTTTATGAGGCGTCGAGATGAGACTTGGTTTTAACTTTAAAACTAGTTGTTCTTAAAAGTTCAATTTTAAAATTCGCGCCATTCGCGCTTTTCTGCCAAATTCGCGCCAATTTCAAACATACGAATTTGAAATTCCCGCCAATCTTCTGGACAAATTGGCGCCAATTTCAAAAATTCAAATTTGAAATTCGCGCCAACTTTTTGGACAAATTGGCGCCAATGTCAAAAGTCAGCTTTTACTTTCGTTTGTTTTTAATGTTAGGAAAATACAAAAAAAAGTGACGCCTCAATTCCATAAGGATTTGATAATTAAGAAAAAGACTCAGCATAGAATCAATTAAATATTTAATTTTACTGGACTAACCTTTTTGACGAAATAACCTAACCTCAATGGACTTGAGACGCCACGTAAAATGTCAAAAAGAAATATCATGAGATGAATATTGGGAGACGTAATAATAGTTTTACTGCGTGATTTATACTGACAATAACTATTTGCAAATAGTTTGGATAAACATTCATTGGTGTTTGGCATTCGGCTCATATTCCTGAAAATTTGCTTTTTAATTCTCATACAAAAAAGTTTACAACACTTGTAGCCGAGCCGATTTGAGTGATAGGATATTTTGTTAAGCATAAAACACGTATATAAATATACATTGAATCTACCATTATAGCTGCAAACAGCCTATACGAAATAGTTTTGTCAGCGGTGCGCTGGTGGGGTTCTTTTTTTAACCCCAAACGAGACGCACAATCGAACTTGTTCGAACGTCGTCGGAAAGTCTGTTAAGAATAATTGAAAGAGCATGTTTTTTTGTTTCATTTTGTTAAAATTAACTATCATTAGTTTAAATTTAATTTAAATTTGTTAACAAAGTTCTTCGTCGCTTCCTTGTAACTTTAAATTTTATCTGTACGAAAATATTCCTCGGGCAAAATTATAACTGTGAAAGTACAATTGGCACTGGACTTCCAACTTATCCAGAGGAAATCTTTAGGAATTCGTTTTCTTTCATAATCGATTATTGATATGACGTTAGAATAGATTTTTAGAACTCAATCCCGCAGTGATTTTATCCAGGATTCTGTTTATTAAACAAAAATCTGTCGACAAATTTCCATTTAAATCGGAATCAAAGTGTTTGCAATTATTGAAACGAAAAATAATAATAATTTAAATGATTAAATTAAAAATGTTTACTTTGGATTTCAAACAAAATTAAAGAAATAAAAATAAAAACTAGTAGCCCTTATAAAGATTTAATTTAATTTCTCCAAAAATTGAAATTGATTTAATTTTAAATAATGTTGATATATAATTTATTATAATTTTAACAGACTAGAGTCCTAAAAATTAATCTCTGCAGGACTGGATTTCATTTCGAAAATAAATTTCATTATTAAAAACAAACGACATGATTGTTCACTCTAATAACTATAATGCGTTCGTATTGCATTCCATAATTCAAATAGTTTTTCAGTTTTTTTATTTTTTTTTTTTATTCGACGATCAATAAAATTCTCGCGGCACAAGTGGCACAATTTAATCACAAATTCTGCAGAGGCTCCAGTAATCTGACTTTTCAAATGAATTCCACATCCTCATTTACTTTAAAAACACTCTTTAAAGGTTTAACACTGCCTCAACGGATTTTTTCATCCTCTTTTTAATAAATTAGTCTTATGACTTAATTTTAATTTACTTATTGGCTCTAGAATGTGAAGCCAACAATATCCGGTTCTTGAGGGGATTTATCAGGATATTGTCGGCTTTTATATGTTATTTTTTAATTAATTAATTAATTAAATATTATCACTAAGTCTAGGAGACAGATATAGGTCTTGGTATGTAGAAATAGCGAAACGGACATATAGACAGACATTTAGGTACCATGCAATGTAGTATGTACGTATAATGTGGATACGCAAAAACGTCATTATTTAGTCATGTGATTTTCATTATTTTCATCAGTGACTCCAATTTTTTCTAGTCTACCTTTTCTTTCAATCTTCAATTTTCTTTCAAACTTTAATCAGGAATCTTTCCATTTATAAATTATTGACCATTGTTCATTGAATTCAAATTCAAATTGAATTCAAAGTCAAATTAAGTTCGAAATCAAATTATTCAACATCCAATTAAGTTCGAAATTAAATTATTCAACATCCAATTATGTTCAAAATCAAATTATTCAACATCAAATTATGTTCAAAATCAAATTATTCAACATCCAATTATGTTCAAAATGAAATTAAGAAAAAATTTAATTTCAATTAAAAAACCAGTTTAGCTTGAAAATTAGAACAAGAGATTTTCTCTGATTCAAAAGCAGATGAAAGAAAATTGAGTGAAAAGGAGAAATTGGAAAATAACCTTTGGAAAATTTCATTCTTTCAAATGAACATTTTAAAAAAGGCTGGAATCACTGACTATTTTGGACCATTTCGACGCTCTATTGAACTTTTTGAAAACATTACTCTATAGGAAGGCTTCAGAAGGCCTTTTCGGAACGCACACTTTCTCACTTTCTCACTCTTGACGATTAAACTTTACCGTAATATGTATGTAATATCGAAAATTCACAGTATTTTAATATACGGGTCTCACGCTTCGTCTTAGACTCGCTAGCGCCAAAAATATATGTGTTCTTTCGTTAATATATAGATTTATATATAATATATAATATTTATGCGTGTCTCCTTAATCTAATTTTAAAGTCATTTGTATAATAGATATATTTATATATATTTATATATACGCGTATTCATCATATTAATATATCATTATCATTATTGTATATAATTACTCATGTGATTACATGCGTAGATAAAGGTATGCATACGTATATGTACGTTCCCAATCTCCTTCGTTCACTCAAGAATTAACACCTGTTATTCTTTCTTGCAGGACAAATAAAAAGGCAAAAGTCGAAATCAGCGTCTTTTCTTTCTTTTAACCATTTTCAATTCAAATAGTACCATTCACTATACCCAATTGTAACTTTTACTATTATCAATAGTATCATTTACTATACTCAATAGTATTATTTACTATACTCAATAGTATCATTTACTATACTCAATAGTAACATTTACTATACTCAATAGTAACATTTACTATACTCAATAGTAACATTTACTATACCCATTAGTAACATTTACTATACCCAGCAGTAACATTTACTATACCCAATAGTAACATTTACTATACCCAGTAGTAATATTTACTACCTCGATAGTGCAATTTACCATCTAAAGTTTAACAGTACCATTTGTAACGTGTAAAAAATGCCAATTTCGCCTCTTGCAATTATTGAAAAGATTCGAAGGATTTTTGAAAAATACTTCCTTAAAAATTATCTCATTGAATAAAGAAAGTAGTAATTGAAGAAGATTCGTCAGTAACAAAATATTTGAAAAATGTTCTGGCTTATCTACGTATTTTAAAAAGGATGGTATAAAAAAGTTTGATAGCAGAATTAATTTTTTGGTTTTCTTTTTTTAGAAAAGTGCCAGTCAGACAGACGATTTGAATTTTGATTAATTTATTGACTGTCTATATTATTTGATACTAATGGCCTCATTTGTAGTCTCCAATTTATTATTTTAAAAATTAAAATTCACTGGTCAAAGCCTTTTTCATTGACAAGCGTTTGGTTCTGAAACAGTAATTGAATCATTATTGTAATTATCAATTATTCAAAAGATTTTCAATTAATCAAAATATTTGCCAATGACGAATGTGTGTAAAATTACAATAGATTATCGTAAGAATAGAATAATACAATAATGAATTCATAAAATAATGGATTCATACATTAATGAATTCAAATAATAATGGATCCATATAAAAATGGATCCATAAAATAATGGATCCATAAAATAATTGATCCATACAATAATGGATTTATAAAATAATAGATTATCACAATAAGAGATGAATACAGTAATAGAAAAGAAAATGGAAAAGCACAATAATAAATTATTACCAGAATAAATAAATACATTACAATAATAAAAGAATTACTGAACCAAAAAATTAACAAATCACAATTATTATTCAATTGCTGTTTCTTTGAAAAATGCAAGTTTTGAATGCGATCTTTGTACGTATTTCGTGTGACGAGCAGTTTCGAAAAACAAATTTAGAAATTTGACTACAAACATTAGAATTGCATTTCGAATCTGCTCAATCGAGGTCCCGTTCGTAAAAAGCGATTCAGCTTTTCTTTTTTTTTCTTTTCTTTTTTTTTTTTTAATTAAACACAGCTTCTTTATTCATCTTCTAGGACTTTTCTTTCAGAGCTTAGCCTAGATACAACGTGAGAAGAGTATTTGAGAAAAACGCACCATTAATTCATGCGTTAAATTTAAGTACCTATAATATGACTTGAACACTTGTACTTGTAATATATTTTATTCCTATTTTCACTTTTCTCTCACAAAAAGTCCATTATACTTTTATCTCGTGGAAATTTAAATCAAATTCCATGAGAGACAGAGAAGGGATAGAATTCAGGATGGACGAGGTTCTCTAATTGTCACATTTTTTGGTATGTGTTTTGTTTTTCTCTTTCCAATCAAGTCTCTTAAATCCACGGAGACCTTTTCACTTTCTTGTGGTTTCACATTATTAAGAGAAACTTTGCCAGTTTCAATGGATTTTGCGACAGAAAAAAAAACGAAAAAAATGCTCCAAAATTGAAAAAGACAACTTACTGTTTAAACAAGCGAAACAAACTATTCGTTAAAAACATTCATTTAAACAAATTGCATTTCTTGTCAATTTGTTAATCAAATTGTTAATCAATTTGTCAATTTGTTGATCAAATTGTTATCAATTTTTGTCTATAAAATACAGAAACATGAACAAATTCAACATTTAATACATTATTAAACTTGATAAAGTCTAAACAATTAGTTTAGTTTGACTTTATAAAGTCTGAAAGCCTCAATTCGAGGTTTATTCACAGAAGACGATTTATAGTCAAATCACTTTCGTCACATTTATCGTCATATTCAGTCACGACAGTTTAAACTTGAGTCGTCTTATCATTAATAATAATCGAAACATTTCCTTAAATTCTAACGCAAGCTGGCGCAAAGTCAAGTATCGGGGTATGATTATTTTACAGTATCCTGGAATTGTACAATTTTGAAATTTTTTTTATTGATTTATTTTAATATAATATTTATATAATAATATAATTAATAATAGCAATAATAATATAATAATAGTAATAATATATAATAATAATTAATAATGAAATAGGTATCATTATACTACTTAGGTACAGCTGCTTGATACTCTTTTTCCTTAAAAGAACAAAAAAAAAATAAAATAAAATAAAAATAAAACAGAAAAAAAAAACACTTTCAAAGGCCGCCCTCTCGCGCGGTCGCATCAGCGCAAGAAAACTTGTTTTTTTTAAAAAAATCCTCACTTCTAATCAATTATAAAAAAGGCATGTGACAAGCGAAAATCCCGCTCAGAAAATTCGCTACGTCAAAAATTGATTTAAATCCTTTTCGCAGATACGATTACAAACCGGAAATGTACAATTAATAAAGAACGCCCCATTTTACAAACCATAATAATCACGATACAATGGGGCACGAAAAAATATAATAATCAAAAAATATTTAGTCACAATAAACTGGTATCAAGATTCAAGAATGCACTTTTAATTTCATTTTTTCAGTAGTCCTTAACACTTCGCCACTCATACAGAACAATAATAATCGCAGTACAACATTTTTCATCATTTTCATTTTAAATAGCTTGTGTTTTACTTCGCCTTTCGACCGTTTCCATATGCAATAGGTATGTTGCTTCGTTTACGAGTTTTTCATTAAAAAAAAAAAAACAAAAACACAAAAAAAACGAGTCTCATCCCTTCGAATCTTAAAAAATACATTTTAAAATCGAATGGACGTGCCTCTACATTTTATTTTTTTCTGTTTATTCATTTGACACGCAAAGAAGGTGCCCTCTTATTATTCTAAAAATTCTGACTTTAAAGTTCTACAATAAAAAATAACGTGCTTCCTTATAACGCTAAAGTACCTGTATGCATGTACGTGAGTGTGTGTTATTTTTTATTCGCGTGTAAATGCATGTGTGTATTCTCTATCTCCAGATTATTTACTTTTTTTAATATGCTGCTTCACATTTACATTTTAACGCGATTGCGCGCTCAGTTAAAAGATCTAAATTTGCCCTGCTCTAAAAAATCTGTCTCTGTGATTGTTTTTTTTTTCCTCAAAATTCTTTAATTTGAATTTTGCCGATTTTTGCTTTCTCTTTCCTTTTTTATACATATATATCAAAAACAGATTCTTCGTTGCTTGGCGAGCTGATTTTACAAGTTTTTACGCAATATGCATTCATTTTAATTTAATACGACTATGATAAGTATATTAAGGCCTTGCGTTGAGGTTTTTGGAGTGTGTATCTAATACCTCGTTGGCGATTTTCAACTGTTCCCAGTAGAGATCGTCGAGCAGGGTTTTTTGAAAAATTAAATTCAGTTACATTTCTTTGAATGTGAGTTTCAATTTCCCGTTAACACAAGTTAATTTTTCATGAATCAGTTTTAATTTTTCATAAATCAGTTTTAATTTTTCATGAATTAGTTTTAATTTTTCATAAATAAGTATCAATTTTACATGAATAAAAAACATTAAATTAGTTTAAAATGTTCCTCAGATGAAGAATTTCAAACAATGTAATATTTTTCAAGTTCAACAGTTGAAAAATCACTGAACACTGGATTACTTTTGAGACCATGATAAAATTTACAATATCGCTCGGCAGACAAGAAGGGGCTCATATTCGAGCTGTTAAAATTAATTAATAATACAATAGTAATAATAATAATAATAATAATATTAATAATAATAATAATAAATACAATAATAACTAAGGAATCACGACTAGTCACCTCATTTCTCGACCTGCAGTGGGAAAAAATAGAGACAGAGAGCGAACTTTTATTCGATGATTTTACTTTTTTTTTTTTAATTTGTCGATATGAGATGACGGCAGTCGAGTAACGAGAATTTTATAATTACCGAAAAAAAGGAACACTTGCAACTTTGTACGGGTATCAGACTAAAAAGGAAACAACTTCTTGTCTCCCAAGCAGGAATTTTTAGAGAAACAAACTGCCTTCACGGAAAGCGTCAGTTTCTAACAAAAGGCAAATTTTCCCAATCAACAACTTTTCCATTAATTGTGAAACCGTGCCTGCCCGGAAGGCTCTAGCCTTAAAATCTAACTAATTCTACGATTGCACGAAACAAGGTAGAAACGATTCTCTGAGACATTAAAATTAATTCCAAGAGTTTTAGAATCACTTGAATCCATTTTATCGAATAAAACTTGAGAAAAAAAAAAGCAAGACTAAAAATTGATCTTTGGTGGATGGAATCCTTTCAATGGCACTAGGGTGCTTAAAGTGTTTTTTTCTTTTTAGCGGATTGCAAGCAAGAACGTGACGACAAATTAATTTTACTGATTCAGAGTTCCATATTCGCCTGTCCTAAAAATTTGTTTTTCTTTTTCCTAATAGCAATTAATACGGAGTAGACGAGCTTACAGGAACAAATTAATGTGCTGGATATTTGAGAAAGAAAAGACACAGGGTGGCCAGCCTTAAGACACTGTGCGTAATTTAAAGAAGCCTACTATCTTCCCAACTTCCCCCTCTTGTCCCTAAACGAGCCTTACTAGTATTACGTAAATAAAATAAATACTTTCATAAACATTCGTTTAAGTATAGAATTCCCATTTCCATTCCCACACCTTGCATTGACTTGGATAATAATTGTTAATATCAGTTCTATGGCTTAAAACAGTCTTAAATTTATATATGTATGTATAAGGTCCACTAGGTCCACATGAGCATTCGCGCGTATCGATAAAAGGAAATGAAAAAAAAGCATTATTCAAGTACAGTCATGCGTCGAGCTCAGGTCCAATTAAATGACTGGTTTTGAAAGAGGTATTGCTTCGGGACAACCATCACGGAAGAATCGTTTTCTTTGAAAAAATCGCTAGAGACGGCGACCACTAGAATCTCAATTTCTTCTTTTTTTTCTCTTTAATTTATCTCGTTTGTTTCTTTGTTTTTTTGTTGTTTTTCGTTAATTCTTTAAGCCAGGGAACATCCCTGTGAGGTTCTGCGGTTTTAACAAGCGGAGTTAAAATCTAAACATCCATCAGTCTTTCGATGTCTTTGACTGTGCTATACAGTTCATTAGAATTCAATTTGTCGGGACCAATTTGATTATGTGCCATGTCTCGAGAAGGTGGGACTTAGAAAAGAGCCGTAACAATGATTCCGTGCTAAAAGCTCCTGAGCAAGTTTCTTTTTTAAAGTTTCTCCGGATCTTGTTCTCTACACCCTCCACGTGAGTGAGCGTTATTATTTTCTAATAAGATTCTTCAGTTTTTAAAAATAAATCCTCCTAAACTTCTTTTTAAAAAAATCTTCCTAAATTTATCTTTAAAAAAATCCGTTTCCTGCTTTCTAAAAAAATCCGTTTCCTGTTTTCTAAAAATCCATCTCCTGTTTTCTAAAAATCCGTCTCCTGTTTTCTAAAAATCCGTTTCCTGTTTTCTAAAAAATCCTTTTCCTTTTTTTTACAAAAATCCTCCAGTTCCTGTTTTTAAAAAAAATCTCCGGCTGTTTCTACAAAAATCCTCCGGTTCTTGTTTCTAAAAAATGCTCCGGTTGTTTTTTTTTTTAAAAAAAGCTCCGGTTTTCGTTCTAAAAAAATGACCAGGAACTTGCTTTGTAAAAAAAAATTCCGGATCTATTAAATTGGATCTTGGTTTTTAAAGAGATTCTCTGGTTCTTGCTATTTTAAAAGATTCTCCGGATCTTGTGTTTTAAAAGATTCTCGATCTTGTGTTTTAAAAGATTCTCGACCTTGTGATTTAAAAGATTCTGGATCTTGTAATTTAAAAGATTCTTCGAATCTTGTATTTATTATAAAAAAAAAAGATTCTCCGGATCGCCGTTGAGTTTGATATCATTTTCCTCCTATCTCATTCTACCTCGAGTACCAACAATTTCGACCAATTTAGAGAGATGATACTTTCAAGCATACGCATCTAGAAAACAGAAAATATTCTTCATTAAAAAAAAAGGTACTAGAGAATTTTGGAAAATATTGGAATGTCAGAAATGATCCGCAAGTTCGGAACATCCTAGGGCAATTAATTAGAAAATAAATAATAATTAAGTAATTAGAAAGTAAATAATTAGTAAATAATTAGAAAAACAATTGGGTTTCGTCCTGACACTATGCAACATAAAATACTGATAAGATTGTGAGCAAGTTTTTGAAAAATATATTAATTATACAATTATTATACAGATAATTATACAATTAATACATTCATGAAAATGTATTTTCATTTTGAAATATATACTTTTTGATTGATTTTTAACTACTTGTACAAAATTAGATATCTTTAAAATTAAACATCTTTAAAATTAAACATCTTTAAAATTAAATATCTTTAAAATTAAACATCTTCAAAATTAAAAATCTTTAAAATTAAACATCTTTAAAATTAAATATCTTTAAAATTAAACATCTTTAAAATTAAACATCTTTAAAATTAAATCACATCTTGATTGATACGCACTTTAAAATGATTTTAAAATTTTTCAAATTAATTTGCAGGTTGATTTAATTGCCCTAAAAGTAGCTCAGAAAAATCGAGAGCCTAGAGGGATTTTTTCACAATTTGGTCGAAATTTTTGGCAAAACGAAAGGTTGTTTTTATCGAAAAACGAAAGGTAAAAATCGAGTTAACAGTTGAAAATCGCAAGCTTCTCCGAACCCTGGGACAACAGCGCGCTCGTTAAAGAAACGACTGATTGTTAATGTTTTTTTACACGTTGACCTATTTCTAAATGTAGCTGGCATCGCGAGATTATATCGCACGCCATCAATGTTTTTTCTGCTAAAAAACATTTTACTAGATACATCTTAAAATCAGGTTTCCTCGCATATGTTTCTCTTGTCGCATCTCTGGCGCTGTTGATTTTTTTTATTTTTTGTTTTTTTGTTTTTCTTTACAAATGTGTCAAGTGTAGTGTAGATGTGTTGGGGGCCATGTCGCGTATGATAATAATTAATAAGAATAATATTATAGATCTATGCTTAGGTGTACGTATACTATTAGTCTAAGCCATTAAAAATCTAGTTAACTACGAGAGAGAAATAGCCTAGTGCTCACAACACAGTTTTACACATAATATAGAGACCCTAATCAGTATTTTTACCTTACGGTGCTGTACTTGGTTTTTTTTCTTCATCGTTAATACTCGCATTTATGTAATTGGCATAATATATACTCACGATAATAATATTAATAATAGTAGCAATAATAATAATATATTCATATATCATGTCATCGGTTAAATATACTTTTATATTATCGTTATTTGTGTATACATATATATAATATATTCTCATTCGCATTTTTTCTCATCTATATGTATATCATACAACATTCTTTTTTTTTCACCGTTTTTTTATGCTTTTTTTTAAATGTATTAGTGTAGTAATTTTACATACGAAGAGGGATGTTGGCGCTTCACAGATTCGTTTCAGAGCGGAAACAACACCGGTCAGTACAATGAACAATGTTATTTCCCTTGTTACAATTCTTATCATTAAATAATTATTAATATTATTGTGTCCCATTGAGGGGCAACTTGAGTCCAACCTAATTCCGTAACTAAGATCTCTCCCACATTTCTCATACCTTGTCACAGCTCTAAAATTGAACGCGTGCCCGAGAATCGCGTTTGATGCTCGGGGATGTTTTTTTTTTTGTTTTTCCACTTTTCTTTTTATCATTATTATAATTATTATTACGTCTTAGTAAGAAAGAGACTATCAATCTAGAACGAGAAAAAAAATGCGCACCTTTTCCCAAGGATCGTCCACTAGGACACCTACGGTTTAATCACACTTTGATATTTGACACGAAATTTCGATGAACACCGTCAAGCAGAGTGGTCGATTTAAAAAAAAGACTAATAAATAAATAAATACCTGACAATTTCAGCGCTTTCAGTTCCCAAATTTCATCATAAATTTGGAATAGCCTAAAAATTAACACTCTAAATTTTAGGCGCTTTTAAAAGGGGCCTCGAGTATTAATCAATTATTCAATTCTCTCGTGGCTTATATTGTTTTTCGTATTTCATTTCTCTCACTCGCGAAATCGAAAATCACGGGCATGCTGACAGAGATAGGGTTGAGGGTTGAGGAGGGAGGCAGAGTTTTTTTCTTGATTTTAACCTTCTAGAAGAAAAGAAGGCTATAAGTGAAGGGCTCCATAAGGTCACTTGACGAATAGTTTAAAGTTTTTTTTTTTTCTTTTTTTTCTTACTGATCGCACTTACTTTTATAATTCACGCACAAGCCTTGCGCACGCTGTAACGCATGTGTTTTTGTTTACTTAGGACTAGAATCAGGCAGGCTCTTAAAAAATTTTCATCTATTGCAAATAATTTCGAAAATCGACAATCCTTAAAATAATATGGACAATTGGAATCGAAATAGAGTCTGGGACGAGAGGCTAAATTTTTCTTTACATTATTATCGTTACTCGCAAGGGATACAAATTTATTACAATATATACGACTCACTACTCAAAGGGTATAAAAATACAGAATAAAAGATTATTATTAAAAATATAGATTGAAAGATTAATACTAAAAATATTGATTCAAAGATTAATATTACTGATATTGATTTAGGAATAATAAAGTTACAAATATAGATTTAAGCAGTAAGATTATAAATATACATTCAAGGATTAATATTAAAAATATCGATTTAGAGATTAATGTTAAAAATATCGATTTAGAGATTAATGCTAAAAATATCGATTTAGAGATTAATTTTTAAAACGTTACTCTAGAGATCAGTGTTAGAAATATCGATTCAAATTGCTAGAAATATCAATCGAAAAATTGAAATACAATTCAAAGATTGACATACAATCGAAGAATTGAAATTCAATTCAAAGATTGACATACAATTGAAAAATTCAAATTCAATTTAAAGACCGATATTTAAGATATTGGCTCAAAGATGAAGAATTTCGAAAACATGTGCAATGAATGAAAATTTTCAACAACATGCAAGTTGTTTTAGAAGATAGGAGTCGCGTGAATAGAATAAACCACGATCACGACTCGAACAATTCACGAAGGGATTTTCTTTTTTAAAAACGACTTTGCTGGATGAGAAACAAAACCAACAAGCGACTCTACAATTATTATTATTTATTAATTATTATACTCTTTTAATCACTACAACTTGAATTTCTATCTTTCTGTTAAAATTTCTTTACCATATACTTTCGCTATTTATTCTTTACTAATTATTTACCTTTTATTCTTTACTAGTTATTTACCTTTTATTATTTACTTTTATTATTTACCTTTTATTATTTACCTTCTATTATTCACATTTTATTATTTATCATTTACCTTTCATTAATAATTTACCTTCTGACTATTAATTTTTCATTTCTCTATATTTTTTACCAAGCAATTTATTGATCAAAAGATTCTTTTTAATTACAAAAATAATTAATCCAGCAAAAGTGTTTTTAACCAGTAAAGCTCGCTACAAAGGACGTCGAGAACATATTTTACCCTGTGAAATTTCAACTTTCAAGTACGATATAATAAAAGAGACTTCCTCCACGGAAAGCAAAGAATGGAAAATGAGATCCAAGTGCAGAATAATTCTTGAAAGAACACTGCAAAAAAAACAAGAGGAAATTGAATTATGGCAGCTAAAAAATCAGGTAGCAATTGAGATAAAACAAGACTAGCCAAACAATATCATGACTGGCATTTGAAGATTTCTTGAAAATTGAAACTAATTTGGGCACCTAGTTATTAACTGATTAATTTCATTAATTAGATAATTGAATAATTCAATAACTGGATATTTGGACAATTGAATATCTAGACAATTGAATATCTGGACAATTGAATATCTGGACAATTGAATATCTAGACAATTGAATATCTGGACAATTGAATATCTAGACAATTGAATATCTAGACAATTGAATATCTAGACAATTGAATATCTGGACAATTAAATATCTGGACAATTGAATAACTGGATAATCGAAGAATTTGATAATAGAAGAATGTGATAATTGCACAATTTGATAATTGAAAAATTTGATAATCGAATAATTTGATAATTGAATATCTGGATTACGTATATAAAGTGAGACCCTTCGGAATGAGCGAGTTTTTGATCACGGAGCACCAGAGTGCCAAATGGATCGAAGACGATACACTTACACGCGCATACACACTTATTTAAAAGTTTTTTTATTTTTTCGTTATTTATACGTATTGTTATAATTATACTGAAAGCAAAAAAGGCCACGCTCCACTCGTACACTTGCTTTGATTTACAAAATTACAGACTATGATTATTACTTAGGCACTGAAACATGGAATTTCCGATTTTTTTTCTTCTCTCTTTCTCTCTTTTTTCTCGACTCTCGTTTTCAATTCTCGTTCTTTGAATCCACGAGTCTCATCACTTTACTGGCCGGACTCAAGTTTCATGACTTTCCAGGTCTCTCAGAAAGCTTCAAAGTTATGGCTCTTTTGGAAGAGGCTTTAAGAGAAAAAGAATTTTTTTTGGGAGTACGCTCTTCTGCAGGAAGATTGATCGGTAAAGAATTGACAAGAAAAGTACGACTCAATAAAATCGCTTATCTAAAGTAGAGAACTCAGTGTAAATTGGAAGAATACACGAAAATTGTGGAAAACTCGAAAACTGGAATTGATTTTGCTGGGAAAAAGTAGATTTAAAACAAAGAGTCAAACACAACCAAGCTTTCCATTTTTTATCCAGTTCGGCAATGATAATTTTTCGGAAAATTCTAACGACATTTTTTAAGCTGATTGGCTTCGAATTTTAAATGCAAAATCAATCATCGAATTTTAGATGCAAAATCAATCGTCGATTTTAATCTTTCAATTAAACTTTTAATCTTTTTACTTTTTCAATATTCGATTTTAAGCGCTATAAAAATCGAAGACAAAGCCGTAAAAATGTTTTTTGTTTTTTTTTAACCACCGTTAGCCGAGAGAGAGAAAGAGAGAGTGTGAGTCAACATACAATGTCTGTTTAGCAATATATATCCTAGGCGAAATACATTTACAATTATGTAGAATATTAGAGAGAACAAATAGAAACAACAATCGCAAATGCGTGCGAGATACAGATGATTTTCGTAGTTTTATCGATTAAAAATTAATTAAGTTAATTAATTGTAACACGATTGGCAACACAATTAAGCGTATGACGGAGCAGCTGATTACTTAAAATTCAGTTCCCCTCGCCTTGATTAAATATTTTCCCTTTTTTCACACATTTTTTTTGTTTTGACTTTCGCGCAAAATCCTAATGGAAGAATCGATTGTTTCTTTTTTTTTGTTTTAGCTTTTTCTTACTCGCTGGTTTAAAAATTACAATTACGATAATTAATTTTTTTGTTTAATTATAATAAAAAAGAAAGCGTCATTTCTACTGGCCGAGGTCGAGATGTGTGTCCTCTGCCATAATAATGCTTCACAGCCTCGAGAGACCCAATTTGGCTCGGTGGGGCGATTGAACCTCGTCATTGAGATTTTTTTGTTACACTATAGAAAGATCACTTTCTATGAAAATAGACTCTGAGTGTTTAAATATTATTCAGAGCAAAATAACTAATTCTCCGAATCTGGTCACTTTTCAGGAAGAAAAATCTTAACTTTTAAAATTCACTTGGTTCTCTCGCCGCACCTTATTTGTCATTGGTCAAAAGTTACTTTTAGAACGTTTATTTACGAATTACGATAGGAAGAACAGCGGCCAAATATTCTTTGTTTCTTTTCGTTTATTAATGCCCCAGAAAGACGTTTAATGAATAACGATTTTCCGAAGTACAGCTCACTAGATTGTACGATTTGGAACAGCGGCACTCGCGACTTTTATCAACATTTTCTTGTCAATTTTTCTTCAACTTGAAAAATTTCAATTTCTTGTCTTTTTGGTATATTTTGTTAAATTTTGCAATTTTCAGCCTTTTTTAAAAACATTTGCTACAATTCAGAAGAATTTGATCTTTGATTTGGAAACTTTTCAAGCTGTAATTGGACTTTTAGCGGCAATATAAATTTTTAATGCCACTTTCGCGAATACTTTAAAGCTTTACCGCTTAATTTGATTATTGTTTAAAAACGAGAGTTATAAGTATAGAGCCTAGAAAGTAATTAACATACTTCGTTTTACACAATTAGCCTTAAACAATACATCTAAGAACGAATTTCGCTCTAGTAATCCGGATAGACGCGATTGGGTGCGTTTTTGTTTTTTCTTTTCACGAAATTTGTTTCATTCATGAATTTTCTCAAAACTACATCTCAGCCCTCCCCTCGTCTCTGTCAACCATTCTTTCACACACTTACATTTTCACTCTCATGCCCTCTCAAAAATTTCCCACTTACTTTTTACTGTGCTTAAGTGCGTTTGTATTTTGTGTTTCTACAAGTCTTTTTCTTAATCCAAAATAATTGAAAATAATCCAACTCGCTACCTCCCAAAAAAATCTTTTCCCAGTTTGTTTTTTTTTTAAACAAGACAAAATTCTTTAACCTGAACAATTAGACTAGATTGAAAAAGTTATTATTCTTAAGAAAGTTTAAAAAATCCTGTTTCTACTAAATCTCACTTTTATCCAATCCTCTTTATTTATCCTCTTTAAAATTCAAACTTTATCTTCAAACTTTATCTTCAAACTTTACCTTCAAATTAGATTCACTTCAGATTCACTTCAATTAGATTTTCATTTTGCAAACTAATTTTCACATTTTCAACACATTTGTTTATTTCAATTGATTTTTGCATTTTCAAATTAGTTTCAATTGACCTTCGCATTTTGAAATTAGTTTGAATTGATCTTCGCATTTTCAAATTAGTTTGAATTGATCTTCGCATTTTCAAATTATTTTGAATTGATCTCGTTTTCAAATTACTTTGAATTGATCTCGTTTTCAAATGATTTTTTTATTCGAATTTAACGAATTTTTATCAATTTTCATCCTTAAATTACTTTTCTCTATATTTTCGCAAAATAAAGGAAAAACGAAGCAAGGATATTGGCTAGTTGAAATTAAGGAAAATTTAGTCCACTTCTTTCTCTTGACCTTTGCCCTGCGCTGTTTAAATCGTACTTTCTCGCTGGGTTAGAATATAATCTAAAAATATGTTCGATATTGATATTTTGAAGTAACATTGATCCCTCATAGAAGTTTTTTTTGGCTTCGAATGAGCAGTGATAAGATTTCGCTATTTCTCCCTCCCTCTATTTATTTTTCTTCTGAATTTATAAAGCGATATTAACATACTGAAAGAGACATATTTTACAGAAATAAAAGAAACAATGCTTCCTTATGAGGAAGAAAAGAAAATGATTGCTGTTGAAAGTAATGCGCCTAGATCGAAACTTAAGCTTAGCGACTCGAATTAAGTAGTGGGTACAATAGCAAAGACTATTATGAAAAATTTATTGCACATTGCTATCCGAAATTAATTTCGGTTTTCGCCCCCCTAACCCTTTTCATTTCACATCTATGCAAAGCTCCTGATAATCGCGTTCTACGTCTTTCTCTCTCCTTTTCTCCGATTCCTTAGTAGAAAAAAAATGCTGAGGTAGTTCGCTAAAAAGACTTGCCTTCTTTTTCTTTTCGTTGAATTGCGTTTTAGAATTCTGAGAAATTCGAAGAAAGCAGCATCAACTGAAAATCTCGAGATCAATTCTGATCCCTTTTTTTGTCAATTATCCTTCTTTTTAAAAGAACTTAGAACACTCTTCATTCGTCAGGTACAGGGACCAAAGATTTTCATGTTTCTTCGATTATTTCCCATTCTCTTTATTTCCATTTTTGCTCCTTCGAAACAATAGGTGCACTTATATCTTTGATAAGTAAAGATAAATTTGAGATCACAGGTACAAAGAGTGCAGTTCCTCTCTAATTGTTCAATCAATGCTGTCTTCAAATTCATTAGAATTCTAGCGCAAAATTATTTCCCTCCCTGATTGGTCTCAAATACTGACAACTCGATTTCTCCAATTAATCAGTTTCAATTAAAACAGTACAATATACGTATAAAAAAGAACACTCCAAAATATACAAAATATCAAATCCTTCAAACACACCAAATAAAAAAACTAAAAATAGTCTTACGCAAAGAAAAACAATTACAAGAACGCTTCGATATTAAATAGCTGGCAAAATTGGAAAAAAAGAGATTGCAATTGGTAGAATCGAGTCGTAGCTTTTCAATTTATCCCCTTGTCCCTATTTATTATTTTATAATACTGAAACGCTTAGGCCTCGAGCGCAGATTCCTGGGTTTAGATCTCTATCACAAAAAAATCAGGCCTCTGCGGAACTGATTCCTTCCCGCTAGCGAATGACTCGATTTTCAAAAAAATAGGAGCAAATCCGTAGCGCGATTCCATCAAGGAGCGTTTTTCGGAGGCGAAAACGAATCGGGTCACTTTTAAAAGCTTTTACCTCCCAACTCTAATCATAGTATTTTTATTTTCGTCTAGTAATGCTGACTCAAATCAGCCTGGAATGAACACACGTCCAAAAAGAAACCTACCACTTCAAAGGAAAATAATCGAGGAGCGAGTCCTGAAGAAATTTCACGTATGTGTACAAATTTAAAGTGTATTGAAAATTGTTCATGTTTCAAATTTCACCTGTACACGAAATTTCAAATTGCTTGAAAATTTCACTTATCTCTTGAAAATCTCACTTTTATCTTGAAATTTTCACTTTTGTCTTGAAATTTTCACGAGAACATTGAAATGAACATTGAAATTTCCACATGTACATGGAAATGAACATTGAAATTTTCACGTGTGTTGAAAAAGGTTTATGAGTGAGTGAATGTTTGTAATAGATGATTTAAATTTAAGATACTTTACAATTTTCTAGATTGTGTTGAGCGTGGAAACACGTACATAAAAGTGCGAGAGGTATGAGACCTATTATACGCGTCGATAAATTAATACATTATGAACATTATTAATAAAATTATTAATATTATTATTATCGTGGATGTGTACGCGTATCCGTGTATACATATATATATTTATTTATTTATTTATTTATCTTTCATATATATATGTTATGTATATATATATATTTTTTTTATCCTCTATATCCCGAATTAATTATCGCTTACTACAAATAAATACCCTTATGCGTTACTTATTAGTTACAACTAGGATTCACGTATATTCTTGATTTTCTCCTTTCATAAAATTTATTTCGTTAGTCACACCTACGTAATACTAAATTTGAACTAAAATCAATCCGCCGTCGATAAATGTGTTTTTCCCAAGTTTTCTTTTTCTTTCTTTACTCTATTTCTTTCATTACTCTTTTTCTTTCATTACTCTTTTTCTTTAAATTTTAATATCGTCCACCATCGTTGGTTTTTGGTTATCGTCTCGATGCGTCTTAATTTGGAAGAACTGTTCCCCCTTGCCCCTGAATATAATTTGCTTAAGTCGCGAGATCGAATTAATACTTGAGTTTGTCTTCGTTTAGAAAGCGTTCTCGCGTTGATTCCTTTCCGCGTTTCCTCCTTGTTTTTTTTGTTGTTTTTATTCAATAATCATTTACTAGAGAAGCACATTAATAATTTAACACGTACAATATGTAAAAAAAACGACCAGAAAAATTAAGGTACCGTACACGTCCAAGCACACACATATATATAACAACGGTAGTTAGCAAAATATCGCAATGAAGTAGTAGTAATATTATTTAGAAGTAACAGTCGTAGTAACAATAATGGTAAGTAGTAGTAATAGTTTTACTAGTATTGGTAGCAATAATAGCAGTAGTAATAGCATTATCGATTAACCAATAACATCAATTCTATCTTAAAATTCTTGTCGATTTCCTTTCTTCATCTATCAAGATTGAGACATCGAAATAAAAAGGCATTACTTTCTTACGATCAATAAATTCAGATCAAACCTTGCCACTTGTTTTTACATGAAAAATGTTTTTACATGAAAACTGTTTTTACATGAACAATGTTCTTACACGAAAAATGTTTTTACATGAAAAATGTTTTCCTTTTAAAAAAAAGAAAATATGACTTGTAAAATTAATAGAAATTTGTGTTTAAAAAAAATTAATTTAAAATAAAAAAGAATATATCTTTAGAAAAAAATGTACTCTTTTAAAATTATAAAAGAAAAATAAAGCTAACTATTAAATTAAAATTTTTTTAAAAAAATAAAGCTTTCAAGACAAATTTAATTTAAAATAAAGCTTTCAAGACAAATTAAATTAAAAAATACATAGTTTTTTGAAAAACTGTAATTAAAATTAAAACGTATTTTTAAAATTATAAAAAAATTTAATTTTACAAAGAAACATAGCTGAAGATAAGAAATACGGCCGAAAAAACATTAAAAAGAAAAGAAAAATTAGTCTCGAAGAAAGAAAAAGCCTTATTTGTCTCATTGGACCGCAGTTGCGTTTTTTTTAAACACCCCGACAACATTTACATCACAATTGCGAGATTTAAAATAAATAACAAAGATAAACAATAACACCTTAGCTAATTCAAGTCGTTGGCTTCGTTTAATAAACATCATTTTGAGTATTATTAACAACATACTAATTTATACAATATATAAATAATAACGTTATTTTTTACCTTATTTATTATCCACAATAATTATAAATACCAAACGCATCTGCGGATATTGAGACTTTGAATAAAAACTTTTTTTCAATTTTTGGAAAGTTAATTTTGCTTCTGCAAATCACGTTATTTGACTAATTTTAATATTCTTAACTAGTGTGTAGCTTTTGTTAACTAGCGTCTGTCATTTTGTCAACATTTGTCATTTTCTTGACTAACGTCTGTAACTAATATCTGCAATTGTTTTTACTACTATTTGTAAATTTATTGATCAATATCCGAAAATTTTTCGACAAATATTTGAAAATTTGTCAACCAATCTTTTGTAAATGTTTTGTAAATCTGTTTTGTAAATCTTTTTTGTAAATCTGTTTTGTAACTTTTTTGTAACTTTTTTGTAAATCTTTTGTAAATTTTTTGAAAATCTTTTTTGTAAATCTTTTGAATAATGCCTGTAAATTTTGTCCATTAACACTAACAATTTTGTTCACTTATGTTAATAAATTTCCTGACTAACGTTAATGACATTCTAAAACTAATAAAATTAGAACGATATTAGAACGATTTTAGAACAATGATTCAATTTCAAAAATACTTTCTTTCCTTTTTTACTTTCTTTCCTAAAAAAAGAAAAACAAAAAAAATTCGACGCCCTCGAGAAAATTCGAGCAAGAAGAAAGGAAAAGGCGACATCTTATCTAGATTAAGATGAATTTCATCACAAAAAACCCGTTTACGCCTAAAATTATGCGTTGATTATACATTTAATTTTAGCTCTTGTTATTTGGTCGCGTTTTGAGCAGAGTCGTTTCTGACGACTAAACATTTGAGAAGAGGGGAGCAGGGCATTTTAGTGAGGGGGAGAAAGAGAGAGAAAGAGAGAGAGAAATAGAATCGAAGAAAAGCAATTCAAAGTGCGAATCTAGCCTCCAGTAAATGGCACTCAATGAGAGGCAATCTTTGAAGAAAATCAACAACATTCACTTGAAAGACAAAAAAGAAGACAGGCAGTTTATGGAAAAACCAAAATCCCTATAAAATGGACTTCTCGTGATTTACTGGAGTTTTATAATCGCACTGGTGCGACAATTGAGATGACAAAAGAAAAACCAGCCAATTTACACAACACATTGAACGAACACAAGCACACACAAGTGCTGGCGGATAATAAAATACTAAACGGAAAACACTTACTTACTAACATGGCATGTGAAATCAGATCCTAGAGACTATAAACGGTTAACAGTCTAAAACACTACGCTCCTCTAATCGAAAAAAAGAGAGAATCTAAATTAAAAAAAAAAGAACAAAAAAATTCGAAAGAAAAAGGCGCACAAGCGCCCTCCCCTCGATTTTTTTTCAAATTTCTCAACTCTACCATTCAACTCTTTCATTTTCTTTTTTTTTATGTTTCATGTCGCGATCGTATTATTGTTATTGTATGTATGGTGTGTGTATGTGTTTAAATAGTCCCTTAAAAATTACAAGACAAACGCCAACTATTTTATATCTTAGAACAACGTCTCTCGTCAGACAAGACACGAGAATATCACATTGTAGGTGTGTTTTTTCAACCTTAATCTTAAATAATTAAACCCTAAGATTACCGCCCTCGCCTCCGAAACCCCTAAACCCTTAAGTGTAGTGCACGAGCGCGGGTAATTTTTTTTAATGTTATAATTATAGTATATTGTATACGTATGCATATAGATTACGGTCGTACCCTCGACAATTATCCGCCGCTTTGTTCTTTCTTCGTTAAAACCCATGCATTTTAATCCCCATAATCCTTGGTCTTTAAATAGAAAAAGAAGCGATCGAACCTAGCTTTGATATTCGAAGAGTTTCGAAAAATAGGAGAGTGAAATGTGTTTTGCTTTCTTGCTTTTTTGTTATTATTGTTTTCTTTTTTCTTTCTTTTTTTTTTTGACAATCTTTAAAGTTAACGCTTAATGGAAAACTGGATTTCACTGCTGGTACCAATTTCACCACAATTGTGTAACTTTTTTTTATTCCCCCTACTTAAATATGTTTTCCCATCTGTGAGACGTTTTCGTCTCGAGGCTGTCTACATTGGAGATGAGCATCGGCACAAGGTCTCACGACATTAAAGTCCTGCTGTGTATTTGAAACAATCCATCAATATTGAGAAATTTGATTAATATCAACGGACCTCAATAGTTGTTAAATTAGCAAGACCTCAGCATGATATGATTGATTCCAATGCAGTCACAACCTCGATTCGCATTATTATTACGTGTATTTTTTGTGCAAGTGAGCCACGCAGAACAAAAACACCACCTTCTCCTTCTTGCGATCAACAAAACACTAAAAAAAAAAGAGAAAAAAAAATTAACAAAATATTTCTACAAATATTTTTTCAAAAAATAAAAATACCTTTAAAAATATTTTCAACGCAATATTTTTAAAACTATTTCAAACAAATTGTCCTTCAAAACATTTCCAACAGAATATTCTTAAAAATATTTTTTACAAAATACTCTCAAAGATATTTCTAAACAAAATATTTCCAATAAAATGCTGTCACGAAATATTTCTATAAAATATTTTTAACAAACGTCATAAAATACTTTCAGTGCTATTTATACATAAAAAAGAATTACAAAATTAAGAAAAAAAGAAATAATAAAGAAAGAGTATAACCATATTATAGAAATATACAAGATTTTTTCAGAGAAGTGGTTTAGCGTGGTTTTCTCCATGTTAGTGTATTTTTTGAGTTTAGTTTTTTTTTGTGTAACATACAGCGCATGCCAAGCTACCCGCATATACTTTTCACAACATTCAATAATGGACAACATTCGCTAGGAGGGTAAACCTACGAATAATCATTAAATGATAATAAACAGATAGGCTAATAGCTCGTCATAAATATATTAATATTAAAAATCGTATTGTTTCTTCTCCTTAAACGTACTAAAAGTATATACTTATCTACGTGAACTGGAGGAGGTTAATGCCATTATCTACGCGTATTTTCTTTGTTAGACTTGGGTCTATTAGTGACGAATTGAGAAGATTAAAATTGGTACGTCGTTAACGACATTCGCGATTAGACCAATTAAGTCCAACGATCAAAAAAATAGATAACTTGTACACATCAATTAATTAAATACGCGTAGATCAAGGCGACATGATTTTACTTTTTCTAAAAGTATTCTCTACTTTTTTTTAAAAAAGTATCCTCTAATTTTTTAAAAAGTATTCTCTATTTTAAAAGTCTCTCTACTTTTCAAAAGTGTCTTCTACTATTTAAAAGTATTTTCTTTTATACTTTTCAAAAATATCTTCTACTATTAAAACTTTTAAAAAGTATTTACTACTTTTCGAAAGTATCTTCTACTATTTAAAAGTATTATCTACTTTTCAAAAGTATTCTATATTTTTAAAAAGTATTCTATACTTTTAAAAAGTATTCTATACTTTTAAAAAGTATTCTATACTTTTGTGAAAAGTATTTTCTTCTATTTAAAAGTATTCTCTACTTTTAAAAAGAATTCTCTACTTTAAAAAAGTATTTTCCTCTACTTTTAAAAAGAATTCTCTACTTTAAAAAAGTATTTTCTACTATTTAAAAGTATTCTCTACTGTTAAAAAGTATTTTCTACTTTACAAAAGTATCTTCTACTATTTAAAAGTATTTTCTACTTCTAAAAAGTATTTTCTACTTTTAAAAAGTATTCTCAACTTTTAAAAAATATTTTCTACTTTTCAAAAACATATTCTACTATTTGAAAGTATTTTCTACTTTTAAAAAGTATTCTCAACTATTAAAAAGTATTCTCAACTTTTAAAAAATATTTTCTACTTTTCAAAAATATATTCTACTATTTGAAAGTATTTTCTACTTTTAAAAAGTATTCTCAACTTTCAAAAAGTATTCTCAACTTTCAAAAAGTATTCTCTACTTTTAAAAAGTATTCTCTACTTTTAAAAAGTATTCTCAACTTTCAAAAAGTATTCTTAACTTTCAAAAAGTATTCTCTACTTTTAAAAAGTATTCTCAACTTTCAAAAAGTATTCTCTACTTTTAAAAAGTATTCTCAACTTTCAAAAAGTATTCTCAACTTTCAAAAAGTATTCTCCACTTTCAAAAAGTATTCTCCATTTTTAAAAAGTATTCTCTACTTTAAAAAAGTATTTTCTACTTTTAAAAAGTATCAGTTACTTTTTAAAAAATATCTCTAGCACTTTTAAAAAAAATGCATACTTTTTAAAAAATATCGCGTACTTTTATAAAATTATCTCATACTTTTATAAAACTATCGGGTACTTTTATAAAAGTATTTAATTATCTTTATATAAAAGTAATATTAGTTTCCTCCTCCTTTTTAATGTCTCTGTCAACCGTTTATTTTAATCATCGATTGAACGTTGGTAAAAGTTAATCTGGTAAGAGACTCTAGGTGCCTAAATTCAATATTATTATCACAACAAATATCTCCCTACTGCTCTGAGAAAGGTTCATCATCGTCTTTGATTCGATCAATAAATATAACTCATCCACGAGCGGCGATTCACTCAATACTTTACTCTCACGTGCTACTTTTTCTTACTTTTTTTTTTTTTTTATTTTTCGAGTTTTTTCTATTCAGTCGCGTTATGTGGAAACGCGAAAAGTTTAATTCTTTTTTTTTACTATTGAAAGAAACCTTACAACCTTCGCACGACTCGATCAGGCAATTTATATTGACCTTCAACATTAAAATATAGTTAAAACACTTACGCGGTACCTTAACACCTACAATCTATAAGAGCCATTAGAGTCATCCATAAGAGCCCATTAGTCGTTATACATATATATGGATTTACTGTGAATCTTAATTTTTTTCATTCTTGCGATAGGAATAAAGGTTGCTTGTGAAATTCTTATCGTTTGTATATTATCTTTACAATATATAATTTATATATAATTTAAATATATATATAATTATATATTTTTATAAAGTACTTAGCAATCAGTACTTAGTGATGCACTCACGAACACATTACCCAGTGTTGTTTTTTCGTTTTTAGTTTTTTCTTTTCTTTTCCAAGCGAAACGAGAAAAAAAGTAAGGAATCTGAAGTGTGTGCACTTTTCATTTACCCTTGCTGCAATTACAATAATATCCATATTAATATGCACGTAATAAAATATTTACAAGAACGGCGTGTATAGGCGGCGTTGATTTTCAAGCAATTGAAAGATCTTTCGATTTCGTTAAAAATCGTTCTTGCTTTTTTTCTAGATCTTTTTTTTTTTTAGATTGATTAGACTCGACTCTTTGACAACGTACACAAGTACTGCAGTCGATGTTTGTCTTTTCAAGAAGAAAAGAGCGCCATTCAAAGTCAGTTTTTTGTTCCCTTTGTCTGACACATCGCGAGATTGTCCTGTAAAATTTTCAAACCACAGTTATATTTGCCATCTTTCTGTTGTAAAATACAAATATTTCTGAAAATATTAGTTTCGTTTCTTTAACTGACTAACGAAACGAGGAACCTAGAATCCCCTTAAAAATATGTTTTTTTTTTTAATAATTAAAAAAAAGTACTTTACAGCACAATTTCGCGATTGAAAGCCAAGGTTGATTTCATTTTTTTCTTCTTTTTAAATCAGTCCATCAGGTACTTCTGACACTGAGTGAATTAACTAGAAATAGAGTTATTTTAGAAAATTTACACCGAGTTGTATTTCACAGTACTTTCTTTTTAAATTAAATTTTGTGCAAATTTAATTTTTAATTTTTTTTTTCCAATTAATTAAATTTGATATCTTTATATATGCTTCTCAAAAGCAATTAATCACGTCAAATTAATTATGTAAATATATATATATATATATGTATATGTATGTACATATAAGAAATTGAATCTTTTACGAATAAATATTTTAATAATAGTGAAAAATCTCACGTTGCAACCTTTGATCCTTCATAAATGTCATTATTTTTCTTCTTAGGAAGAAATATTATACCGGCCAGTACTTAATGCCACCACTACTTGACTCGAATTGAAGCGCAACTTTTTTCTTTAGTTAATATTTGTTTTTCGTTTCCTCGCCGCTTAACGCGTTCAATAATATCAATTAAACTCTACATTAATAAATGGTACAGAAATACACTGGACATTGGCACGACAGGTGGCATTTAGATTTAATATAGAATAAAATTTACGTTATTGCGATAACATTTGGTATCGTTGCGTCGTTGCCCGACTGGCTAGTCAGTTTCGCATTATTTGTCGCTCATCGACACTGAGCCAGCGGGCAGCAACGTCAATGCTTGTTTAAGGTTTCTTTCTTTTGATTAGATTGATACAGTCTAAGTTTGATACTCGCTGCAGTCTTCAACTATCCAGCAAAAAATGGAACACTCGTTGACACGATCGGAGACCTTTGGCCTTGGACTTTGATGGAAACTTACTTCCACTCCGCTCTCGTTTTCAATTCAAGTGTTGTTCTTTCTCTCAAATTTTAAGAGCTTTTCAAACACTTGCAAACATTTGCAAACATTTATAAACATTTGCAAACATTTACAAACACTTGCAAACATTTATAAACATTTGCAAACATTGGTAAATATTTGGAAACATTTACAAACATTGGTAAATATTTGAAAATATTTTCAAACATTAGAAAGCTTTTAAAGATTCGAAACACGTATTTAAAGCATTACTAAAAAAAAGCGAGAAGAGTAGAGTAGCTTCCACCGAGACAGATCGTACATTAGCATATCCATCACCCTTCATCGTTTGAAAAATGAAATTTAAGCATAGTAAGTAGATGCGCGTCGGTAAAATTATGTTTAGCATTAAGCTCGCGTCGGTTCTTTTGTGACTCATTTCATTTTCGTGTTGTTTCCGCGTGATGGACATACAAAGATAATTTAAGTAACTCATTTCTAAAAATTGCGTCCCTATCGTGTATTTAATTGACGTTTCGAGAAGACTCTTGGACTGTATCGTTCCACGCGAAACGCCCTATTGAGCGTTAATACGAGAAACAGTCACTACGAAAACGCGAATTCATTGTTGGATTTACACTCAAGTAAATACAATCGGTGTAACAAATTATTTGCGAAGAGACAGTGATAGAGAAGGTCTCGACAAATAAACACAGAAGACAAAGGAAAGCAAACAGTGTCTAGTTATCATCTCTTTCTCGACTTGGATGTTGCGGTCCTTTCTCTCTGCGTCGCACAACTTGTCTTACATGCTGAGTATTCGGGTCAAGTGTCTTGCACTCTACATCAACTCACCTCCCAGAAGATCTCCGGGCAAGTACGAATTGAGTGAGCTTGGAGTTGCTCGTTGCTGATCACTGCTGTCGAGTCCAGCGTTGCTCCAGAGTGAATTGGTTGTGGGTGGAGCGCCCCACAGTTGGCTCGAGCTGCCGCCCCAAGTGTCTGGGGGCTGAGCTGCTTTATTTGTTGGTCGAAGGCCCCAGCTGTTTCCTCCCGATCCACTTGTTTGCTGCTGACCACCGTGACTCAACTGCTGCAGTAAAGTGTGAACTTCACCGTCACCTGGAGATTCTGCGAATATCGTCGTGTTCCCGAGGACGCAATTGTTCAATGCACCTTGAGCCTGCAATCATAAAATCACAACAAACTTCACATTACCCTCGATTATAAATTCAAGCAGAAAACTTAAATTTCAAACTTTCAATTTTTTTTCTATTTAATGTTTTTTCTATATAATGTTTTTTCCATTTCATGTTTTTTCTATTTAATGCTTTTGCTATTTAATGTTTTTTCTATTTAATGTTTTCTCTATTTAATATTTTCTCTATTTAATATTTCCTCTATTTAATGTACTTTCTATTTAATGTTTTTTCCATTTTATTCTTTCCTCTTTTATTCTTTCTTTTTATTCTTTCCTCTTTTATTCTTTCTTTTTATTCTTCTATTCTTTCTATTTTATTCTTCTATTCTTCCTATTCTTTTCTTTTATTTTTACTAATTTTAAATTTTAATTTTAAATAAAGGAATATTCTGTGATTTGAGTTTAATTTATCTAAAAAGCGAGTGCTGACCTTGATGGCTTCATCTCTTGATGAGTACTTGGTAAGTGCGATACCGTGATTGAGATACAATCGGAAGTCTTGTACGGGTCCATGCTGCATACAGAGGGTTTTCAGAGTTGAACCGTCAATTTGTGGAGTAAGATTCTTGAGTAATAGCCAAGTGGAAACCCATCCAGAGTTTCCACCTCCGGATTGAAGTCCCCAGGAGCTCGCAGATCGACCTACCGAACTTAGTCCACTCCAACCATTGCTTGCGTTTCCAATACTGCCCTTGCTGCTCAAACCAGGAGGTGGTCCACGTGCCTTGTTCATTGGAGCTCCCCATAATTCAGAAGTGACTGCTGTTGGTGGAGGTGCAGATTCACCCCATGTATTTTTTGCGCTGTTGAATTTAAAAACATCATTTGTTTTAATTTTAAACATCTTCACGAGAAATCGTTGAATTAATAAACAATATCCAAACGAAAATTTGTTTATTAGTTTATTTTCACTTTACAAAATCAGGATTTCTACAAATTTTTCTTCATTAAATTCCACGATATTTCCATGATTTCCACGAGAAAGATAGAAACATTTCCATGATGTTTTTTAATATATTTTTTCATTAAAAAATGCATTTTCCAATATTTTGTAAGAATTTAAATTACTCAAGATCATTCATTTTAATTTTAAAACCATTTTATGTATTATGATATGTTTTTAAATATTTCGAAGTATTTGGAGGGAGTTTGAATTATTTTAAATTTGTTTTAAGTATTTTGAAATATTTTAAAGAACTTTTAAGTATTTTGAAATATTTTTATTTATAAGTAGTCTTAAGTATTTTTTAATATTTTTAAGTATTTTGAAGTACTCTGGCATATTTTATATACTTTTAAAATATTTTAAACAAACTAATACAGTAAAATATTTTTATATTTCATTTAATACTTAAAATACTAATATTTTTAAATACTTTGAACTATTTTAAAGTACCTTTAAATATTTTGAAGTATTTTAAGTATGTTTAATTATTTTGGAGTATTTTTAAGTGTTTTTGAATATTTTGAAGTAGAATTTTAAAATATTTTGAAGTATTTTGAAGTAGCCTGAAGTATTTTGAAATATTTTAAAGACATTTTAAGTATCATTGAATATTTTGGAGTAGTTTGAAGTAGTTTGAAGTATTTTAAAGTAGTTTTAAATAATTTGAAATATTTTAAAGGCATTCTAAGTATACTACACTATTTTGAAGTATTTTAAGTATGTTTACTTATTTCGAGTATTTTTAAGTGTTTTTAAATATTTTGAAGTATTATAAAGTATTCTGAAGTATTTTGAAATATTTAAAAGACATTTCAAGTATTATTGAATATTTTGAAGTAGTCTGAAGTAGTTTGAAGTATTTTAAAGTAGTTTTAAATATTTTAAAGTATTTCTAAATATTTTGAAGTATTACAAAGTATTCTGAAGTATTTTGAAATATTTCAAAGACATTTTAAGTATTATTGAATATTTTAAAGTAGTTTAAAGTAGTTTTAAATAATTTGAAATATTTTAAGGGCATTTTAAGTAGTTTTAAATATTTTGAAGTTTTTTTCTGTAAAAAAAGGTATAAAATTTTGGTAGAACTTAATAATCATCATAAAGTAAAGGAATTAAATAAAAAATAAATTTCCATGATATAAATGAATATTCCATGCGATTTCCATGATTCCATGAGGAATAATGAAATTCCATGAGATTTCCAGGTTTTCCAGAGTTGTAGAAACTCTGCTAAATGCAACTAAAGTTGGATTTATTAAACAAATTTTATTAATAAATCTTATTATTAATAAATCATTTTTGTTTTAATTGTTCATTCAATGCACGTTTTATTATTTTATAACAATTTTTATTTTTTTTTTAATTTAAAAAAGATTTTTTTTTATAACAATTTTATTATTATTTACTTAAGCATTTTTTACTTTAAATATTGTTTTAATGACGTACCTAGAGAATGCACTAGGTGTTGTAGCAGGTGGGTTGAAGCTCCATGTAGAATTGCTCAGGCTTGGAATGGAAGTTTCAGCATTAACGGATTGAGGTGGTGGAGAAGTTTTGCTGCTCGATGAAAATATTGCATCAGGATCCTTGATGGCAGCCAAAGAAAGCGGTGAACGGACGACTGAGCCGGGAGTAATGCTAGGATCGTCTTCGATACTTTTCATCTGCGTACCCTAGAATGACATCAAATATAGGTGGACCCATACAAATCTTACAAACTACTTAACAACTAAATCAATTTTGCCTTTTTAATTTTAACCAAACGCAAAACCGATAAAAGACAAAGATAGTTTAAAAGTTGAAAACGAATGAAAGACAAAAGTCAATTAAAAAAAAATACAAATAAAATTGAAATTAAAAAAATAAGTAAAATAATAACTAAATAAGTAAAATAATAAATAAATAAGTAAAATAATAAATAAATAAGTAAAACAATAACTAAATAAGTAAAATAATAACTAAATAAGTGAAATAATAACTAAATAAGTAAAACAATATCTAAATAAGCAATATAGTAATTAAATAAGTAAAACAAATTACAAAAAGATAAATAGAAATAAATTAAGAATAAGACGAAAACTAACAGTGAAATTCCGTAATTGGGAGTGGATTACCTTCCACGGCTTGCCCGGTTCAAACTCAGGAACCAGGTCAGTGAATGCTGCGCCTCCTGGTTGCCAGTCTTTGCCATCGGTTGAATCGCTATTTCCAGCGTCTGGCCATCCGCTATCTCCAAGTCGCGAGGACCAAGTCCCATCGCCTTGTCCTAATAGCGGATTCATATTGGGGCTTGAGTGTGATTGAGTGAGCCCGCCTGGAGCTTGAGGAGGCTTACTGGTAGTGCCAGGAGCGCGAGAAAATTCATTAACACCAGAGTCACCGTCCTTATCAAGAGAAGGCAGTTTCCATTGGTTTAATCTCGATTGTTGTTGGCTCTGTTGAGAAAAAGAAATAATTTAACATAATCCCAAAAAGTTATTAAATTCTAATCTATGTACTTGGAATTTCAATGTACTACCAATATTTCATTATGTTTATAAAATTACAAAAATGATAAAGAAAAATAATGCAATAATATTTATTATAATATACAACATAAAGAAAAAATATAATAAATATTAATTTAATATAAACAAATATAATATAAAACATGAATGAAAGAAATGAAAAAAAAAATGTATATGAAAGAATAAATAAATGTTTGAGATGACAACTTACCACTGGTGGCTGCTCTTTGTTCATGGTTAAATCACTGAAAGAGTTTTGCAGAGCGCTAATAGGATCGTGTACGGGCGTTTTGTAATATTCCGAAGTTTGTGACGGAGCAGCTGGATGTTGTTGCTGTTGCTGTTGTTTCATGTAAGTAGCTTGCTGAACAGCAATTTGATTCTGTAGGTTGGCAATTTGTTGTTTTGTCTTAGTGATTTGGACACTGATCTGCAGGACTGTTTGATTGTTGACTTTTACTGAACTCTGAACAGAACACTGCTGATGTAACTGCTGAAGAACTTTGATCTGCTGCAAAAGCTGATTCAGAAGAATCAAAGTTTGCGGTGCCAGTGGTTGATTCAGAATTTGATGATTAAGATAACCCTCTTGAACTGCAAGCTGGATTTGTTGCACAAGCATTCGCAATTGTTGAGTGCTGGGTTGATTTTGAGGAGTTCTCGATGTCTGAAAAGGTTTCATTTTTCATTTTATTATCAAATAAATCATCAAAGTGCGCAAAGTTTTCATGAAAAACAATCAATTAAACAAAGTACAGGGATCACAGTCGTTTTTTCGTTCAATTTTAGAAGCAAAAGGGGATTTTCAGTTTTAAAAAAGGGGATTTTATTCCATAAAAAAGGGATTTTGAAATGAAGACAAAAAAGAACAACATAATAATATTCAAAATTTTTAAAAACGTTAGTTAATCTCTTGCTATTAATTTAAAAATACAAAATTGATTTCCTTTCATTCAATGAGTTACCCATGATCTTCATGAGAAAAATAGAAACATTTCCATTATATTTTGCAGGTATGCGTGTGTATATGTAAAAAAATTAATTTTTCAATATTTTGTAAGAATTTGAATTACTTTTGAAAAAATGAAAGTTTTTTAATTAATGTTCTTAGGGTTATTGCAAAAGTAATTTTCTATAGAATTTAAATTACTCAAGGTCATTATTTTAAATATTAAAA
>WNHD01000528.1:0-32902 GCA_011057455.1 Ganaspis sp. Gsp50
CACTGAGAATCAGTTAGATTTCACTGATTGAATTAAAGAAAAGTCGTTCACTGAATGGGCTTCAGTGAAATTTTCACTGATTCAGATTTAGAGTGTATACACCTTAAATAATAATAATAATAATAATAATAATAAAAATAAAAATAATAATAATAATAATAAAATAACAATTAACAATCATTTTTAGAATACTATAAGAAAAAGTTTTTTTCACGAAAAAAATAAGCTCATTGAATTGTCACTTGCTTACTTGGGGTGTTATTTACACATTTATTTTGGTAAATGTATGCCTATTTTCACAATTTTTCATTCGCTTTATTAAAATAAGCTCAACAGTTCTAGGAAATTTAATTGACAACTTTTTATATAGCACATTTTATTCGCGAATTTTTGATTTTTGTTTCTCAGTCTTTTGTTTTTTTCTTCTTTGTTTTTTTCTTCTTTTGTTTTTTCTTCTTTTGTTTTTTTCTTCATTTGTTTTTTTCTTCTTTTGTTCTTTATAAAACCTACCGCACGTAAAGAACCAAATTTATGTAAAAACAAATATTTTTCCTTTAAAGGAAAGGTAACTCCACGATGAAATTATATAGCATTGAAGTTAAAGACGGGATAAAATTTGAAGACGTAGATTCTGGAAGTTGGATGTGGTTCATTTTAAAACCTCTCGTTTCGATTAACAAAACGATTCAGCTCCAAAAATAGAACAAGAGTAATTGACTTGTGCGTTCTAATCTTGTTAGGGCGATTCACTTTGAATTTTACCACTGTAAGTGCTAACTATTTACGATTGCTTCAAACATGAAACAGTGTAACCAGTACTTGAATCGAACGCAGACCACAGTTTAATCAGTCAATTGGCGCCATTGATATTAGGAAAAGAAAATATTCGGTAAAAATGAATAAAACGGCACCAAGAAATTATTAGGGCTACGGAATGTGACCTTAGAAAATAGGGATCACTAGCACAGAAAAAACTAAGTGTTCGATTTGATGCAAATAGTTTTAGAAAAGTACTTGCATTCGTGTTAAAACCAGAAATGAACTGAAAATCAATATAAAGTTTGGGTTAAAACAACACCATAAGGATACAAATAGATTCAGCTTATTTTGACACGGATATTAGGGTTAAAACTACACTTCTTTTTTTCTGTGAGAGTATAGATAAGAGTGGATTTCAAGTCGTGTGATAGCTGATACCTACATAATTTTCTTCTGTTAACAAAGAATTCGGCCTATTTGATTTACTTTCAAGAACCGATGTATATCAGATTCGTGAACAACTCCCTTTTTTATGGGGATTGGATAAACTTACCACAATCTTCATAACTGTTTTTGGTTAATATTTTTGTTTTTGAAATTCACGGAAAAATGTGAAAGGCGCATATTATTTTTTAATGTAACTAACATGGTGAATTTAATCTTATAACTCTCTAAATTTGAATTAGTCAATAGTTATCCAACAATTTGAATCAGTAAGCATTTTTACTAATTTCTAGTAAAATTTCACTATTTTATTTAATGAATATTTTTTTTTAGTAAAATGTTTCTGAAAATTTGTAATAATGATTACTAATTGGACGACTTTTCACTAATTCAATTTTAGAGAGAATAAAGGGAAAAAATGTCTCCACAATAACTGAATATTTCCTTGATGTGGCAACTGAATTTCTCTGGATTAGAGATAATGTAAAATTGCTGGCATATTTTTGGTAAGTTCTATTCTATGCGCGAATATTCCATTGTTCCAGCCGAAGTATTTTTTACCGTGAAAGTGTGCGTTAAAATGGTTTTAAAAATAATTGTATCATATGCGATTACATTACAATTAATAGAGTAATTCTTACCTTAATAAGTAAATTAATGGGTTGACTAACGCTAACAAGTTGTTTGGTTCTTCTGGTTTTTCTGCCGCCACCACTACTGTCACCTCCTCCTAAACACTTAATCCACGGCATGATTTGAATATGTATTTCCCGCCTGAAACTATTTCAAACTTGCCAGAGCTCTCTTCTCAATTTTTTCCAAACAGTCAAATTCCATCTTGAAGTACTTCCCTTTTATAAATAAACAGCTATAATGCACTTAGATCTTTGGTTTAAATATTTTCTAGATTTTTAGTTCATGTTAAAAAATAATAACATTCTCCATCAAAGCGTTTTAATCAAGAAGATAAATTCTTACTCATTTTCATTCGTTCGTTCGATTTTTAAAAAATTGCAATCCCTCATTTGTTTGAAACTTTTCGTTTCTTTTGTTTACTTGTATAAAAATGTAACTAATGTGTGTTTCGTGCAAAAGGATCTTATTTTTTGTTAATAACATAATTTGTCACATAATTTTATTTTTATAATTTTCTTTGAAAATTGTACGAAGGGTTCACAGCGATTGTTTACAAATTAATGAATTAAAATTTCGACAAATACATTCAGTTTTTTCAAGTTATTTTATCAGTTTTTTTCATTAAAATGTTTATTAAAAAAATTATAAAAAATTGTATGTTAAGTACACTAAAAATGAAAATGTTATGAATTATTAAATGATAATGTACGACAAAGCGCGCGCTCACGACCACGGTCGTCGCAAGACTGAATGGGAGTTGGGACTCATGATCAAAACTCGACAGTCACGAAGCCGAATGGTCGATTGCCGGTTAAACATAAGTGATGAGGAAAATGTTCAAAACATTAACACAAAAGATAAATATGTTTTTTCCTACGACTTGGTTTTTAAAAATATATTTTTGCATTGAATATTTAAATACTTTTTGTGTAGGACTGTGAACAATACTTCTATGTGAATTTATAATTATTTTTGAGATTGCTAAAGCATCATAATGCAAATTTCAATTGAACTTATTAGCAAATTCATCAATTTTAATTAGGATGAAACTATCATAAGATAGCACAACTCTTTTTTACTTCTTGGGAAGATTTGTGCGTTTCACTCGGAAGTAAAGCTTTCACTGTAAGATCGAGGAAAGATATTGTGCTATCTGGACTGAAAAAATGACCCAAGAGAAGGGTTGAAAGATATCTAAAATACAATTTGATGTATTGAATTCATTCACCCTTTTCAAATAATTTTAATAAAAAATGTTGTTTACAGTAAAGTAAATAAATAAGACAATTTCTTTTTAAATATACATAGAATGATTTTCATTAGATTATTTTTTATTAAAGGCTATGCATGTTTTTCACAATTGAGCCTGAAGTAGAAACTTCATAATAAATTTTCATTCGGTATGGTGTACACTGAAAGAAAATATTTAAGAAATTTCAATAAACAGATTGTACATTTTAATATAATAGTAACGATTTAGGGAAAACGGTAAAAAATGAGAAAAATTAATATAAAAGTATTAAACGTTATATAATTACTAAAGCTTGAAATTTCTTTTCTAACGTTTAATATTTTTATATTAATTTTTCTCATTTTTTACTGTTTTCCCTAAATCGTTACTATTATATTAAAATGTAAAATGTATTTATTGAAATTTCTTAAATATTTTCTTTCAGTGTATAATAACATTAAATGTATAAACTAGAGAGTGAAGAATATTTTTAGCATAATGAAAAGACAAGAATTTTTTGAGAAGAATCGCAAAATTATCACATATCGAATCTGGAAGAGTACACGGAAAGACATTTTATTTTAAAGTTTCATTAATTCATTTGAAAATTTGATAGTAACTTTTTAAAAGCGAGATTATTTGTACTAAAAAATAAATACTATCACTTTTCAATTGCTTTATGAAGAAAATTAGAATTGAATAATGACAATAATATCAAGAATCAGATCTTACACTTTTAATTTTAATATATCTATTTAATTCTAACTTTCTTTATGAAACAATTTAAAAGTGACTGTTTTTATTTTTTAGTTCACGAATTTATTTTCTAGTTATACGAGCAGTCTCACTTTAAAAACTATCAAACTTTAAAATACAATATTTCAACAATTTCAAATAAAATGTGTACGCAGTTTTCTTGAAAGTATCAACTTGATACCAAAAAGTATCAAATTGATCACAAGAAGTATCAAACTGATCTCAAAACTTCATCAGTTTGGTATTTTTTATATCAATTTGATACTTTTAAGTAAACTGTGTAGGAAACTACTAATTTAAAGCTTGAATTAAATTATTAGCTCAGTCGTGACTATTTAAATTATTAGTTTTTACTAATTTAGAATTAGAGTATAAAATTATAAAGTCAGAAGTACGCCAGTAACATAAGCCTTGTACTTGAAGTTCAAGGTAAAAATTTAAAATGTCTGCAACTCACATTTTAATACTGTATGTTTATGTGAATGGTTGCTATTTTTATTTGATAAACTGTTAAGAAAATACTTTACTCATAAATTACTTTCTTGAGATATACATTTGTTAATGAAAATGATTATCTATGTATACAAATTAATACTGAAACTTGTTGCAAAAATGTCACTGAAATTATTTCTGTCAGTGAAACTGACAAATTAAAAATTGAGTGATGCTTCTCATAAAATATTGTGTTTAAAATTAATTTAAAAATTCTTCAAAGCAATTTTTCTCCGATAAAGTGTGAAATTTAGTTTACATTGACTATATTTTATAATTTTAATAATGATATATACAGAAACAAGGTTTTTGAAATGAATAACCAACTCAGAATTTTTCTCTTCTCGCTAACATATTATTGTATTTAACTTACATAATTAGAAGAATGGCAAATAAAAGAAAAGTATACAACATAGTTCGCAGTCCAAAAAAACAATTCAAGTAATTGTCCTAGAGAAAGAAAAGCAAAATTATTAATGATTGATAAATAGACTATAATATTTACAAATAAGGAAGAAGAGGTCAAATTTAACAAGCGTAGAATTCCAGCAAACAAAGAATATTAATCTAAAAGCCCCAGAAAACGTTGATTTTTGTCCTTGCGGTTACAAATTTCGATTTAAATTATAAATTCCGATGAGTTAGGGACTTTCTTTATCCTTATTAATTTATATACATAACATAACAAATTAAAACTCAGTACTAACATAAATCTACACTGTTTTACAATATTTCATTGTATTTTTTTGTTTGTTTGCTGGAAATAATTAAAAAGAATAAAAGCTAATATTTTGAATCGTTAAGATGATAAAAATTATTAAAATTTGTGATTCATAAAGATATTCGCTACTCAATGTTCTCGTTTCATCTTTGTCACTTCTTTTTCATGAGATCTTTTCTTCACAATCGGTTGAAAAATGAAGCGATTCTTTTTACTAAGATATGATAATTAAAAAAGAGTAAATGATAGCAATAGTATTAATGACATTGTTAACATAACAATATATAGAAGCACCTTAATGTAGTAAATGTAAATCTGAGTAAAACTTTATCTATTCACGACTAAAGAAAACCTGCAGTTTACGCAACATCGCAGTTATCGTTATCGCAATCATTAACGTAACAAAAAATCGACAAAAACGATAACTGTCGTGGGGGTAAATCTTATTAATTACGAATCAACTATTTCTACAACTGAGGAGTTTTTGTCACACTACTAAAAAGAAACATCGACTTTCAACTCCCATACAATCGGTTTTCTTAGTCGTGACATGTCACTTTTCAATTTTACATTCATCAATTTGATTTAAAAACAATTAAATCACTTTAAATTGCACGTTCAAATTTACCTTTCTCACGTAATCTCAGATCTGCATTATTACAATAAATTAAATGTTATGCATCGATAGATACACCATTAAAATGTACATTTTCTTAAAACGAAAATCCAACTAATACACTAAAATATCATTTTACAGAAATCATTTTTTAAATCAATTTTTTAATTTTATTTAAAAACAAATTATTATAACTTTTTGGTTAATTTACAAAAAAGTAATTGTTTTTAATGCCAAAAATGTAATTTTAAGAATGTATCTAATAATGAGATTCTATGTCCTAATAATAATGGTTGATGTTCAAATAATGATTATGTTAACTGTGAATATCACGTAAGTAAGTATAATAGCGCCTACTTCCTTTATTTCTACACTTACACACTCAATTCTATCTTCTTCGCATTCTCGCATTTACGTTTTCACACTGCAACAGTTTATCAATAACTATTAATGATTCGATGAATTATTTTGTTATTTAAGTGACTCGAGTACAACGTACTGCACTTTCGATTTGGAATTCAGCACACATAATTATACGAACTAGTCGAGCGTAAAATTGGCAGTGAAATTCTTTTATAAAAGAATGTATGTAATCTTAATTTCGAGTATATCGTACAAAAAAACTGCAAATTTTAATTTACATTTTGCTAATTCAACAGAAACAGTATACAAAAGATAATTTTAATAACAATTGTAACATACTTTGACTATTAATATGCTCATTAAGTATTTACGTATGTATTCAATCAGACTTTTGTTTCTAAATACATTCGCTCGACTATTTCGCTTAATATGTAATATACAATAATTAATATGTGGAAGCGATAATCTCGCGTCTAATATATAATTATTATGTCAATTATAAAAAATCAGATGTCTAATTGTAAGTACTTTCAAATTTCTATTACACATAAGAAGAATATAATAATATAATGATAAAAGTTTTACAAAACTTTCAACGGTTTTAGGATATGTGAAGAAGAAATGAAACAATGTTAAGCTTTTTGTTTTCATGACAAAATTAATAACAATCATTTTAAGAAGAGAAAAGATTTTACGCGTGGAACTAGATAATAACAATTAAAACAAGTATTACAAAATTTTATAGTTTGTAAAGAAAGAATTTTAAGGAAAAAATTAAACATGCGTTTTAACACAACCAAATAAAAATAAATTGAACGTTTTATACTAAATTTTTTACTCTTGTTGCCCACATTTTTTTTTACTCTTGTTGCCCACATTTTTTTCACTCTTGTTGCCCACATTTTTTTCACTCTTGTTGCTCACATTTTTTTTCCCTCTCAATGTCGATGTAATAATCTTCGTTGATTATGTACAATATTTGAAGTTATCAGAAAATCTATTTGGAGTTTAAGTGACTATAAATTTATTCTCCATACTTTCATAAGTGTATTTTCTAAATAACGAATAATTGAAAAACAGAACTTTCTCTATGAGGAAGCAATTTAATTAAAATGTACAAAAAACAAATGTCATATTATGCCTTGTGGATTACATCCTTTTTTTAATTTTTTTGAAATTTGTCAAATAGCTTAAAACCATTCAAGATTCTGTAAGCAGTTTTTATCATTATATATCTAAAAACAACAGCTGTAAAAGACTTTTAATAATAATAATAATATATCGGAGAATTTCGCGCTTACGTTTAAAGCAATTATCGGTATATGCCTGTCGTCAGTGTAAAATCTCGTAACAAACAAACCAACTAACAAACAAAAACAAGACAAATAGAGAATCGCAAGTCAATGCACCTGCACATTTCTGGTTAACGTAAAAGTTACATGTGTAGTAAGTAATAAGTATATCACGGCCTGCCTGCTTTAGTTTTCCTGAGTTTGTTATTTTATTACATTTATAGATACAATGCATTTAAATCGTGCTTGATTAAGAGTACCTGAGATGACAGTTTTTATCTTTTCCGTTAAACAAACTGCTAAAAACTAAATGTAATCATTATAAATTAAAATAAATTTCAAAAGTTTTTGAAAACATTCCGTATGAATTCTCAAACTTGTTACTTTAAGTACTTGATACTTTCATAAATTACCATAATACTTGATATTTTCTTTATTCTAGATAATTATGGTTAATATTTATCATAATATCATTATGATAAATGAATGAAATCTTTGTGGCTATTGATTACAAATTGCAGAAAAAATGTACAAATTGAATCTGATAGCAAATCATCCAACGGAAAAAATGCAACTGCTTGCACGATTGTCTTTTGAAATATTGCAATACTGTAATTGAAACAAGTGACTATTGTGGACTATAATGGGTGGTGCGAAAATCAGTTTGTCAGAGGATAGTAAGTTGACTAATATTGTAAAAATATATCTATGTATAGGCATGTAAAATAATGTATTTGTATCTATCTATTGCTTGTAATTGTGTATAAATATAACTATATAAATACTGTAATAAAAAACTATGCTTGCATAGAGTAGATGAGAACATGACTCTTTATGCTACAGGTAACAGAAAAGAACTTACTATCCCCTGACAGTGGCTAAAATTTCGCAAGGAAGTCGCTGGATTTGTTGCAACTATATGTATAATCTTATTATGTTTTAAAACAAAAAAGTCTATCGGCGAGATCACTGTGTAATTGCAACGTACATTATACATATAATATAATATTATAAATGACATATTATATATATACATATAATGTGTACATGTACGATCTGTATTTGCCTTTACAATGGCAATTGAATATAGTAAATCAACTGTCTATCTTAAACAATGAATTAACAAGCAATGCTATGGCACTTTTTCATTTTGATGATTGAGAGATTCTAGTCAGGTCAGCTTAAATATTAATCAGATCATTTTTGATCGGTGTTTCTCACGATTTACAACTTCGCGCGTCAGTTTCAATGATTCTAGAAATCAGTATGTCTTCTTTTAAGTTCTAATTAAATTTTCCACAAAAATTTGTACTCTGCATGAATTTTATCTTCATTACTAATCTTTATAAAAATTACATTAACGTTTCGTTCGTATATAGAGAGCTTCAAGGCAAGAAATGGTTTCTTTGTACCGGAGTCCTCGTGTTTGTTCTCTTTCCACGAATTCCAATCACTGCGGATGAACAAACATTCATATATAATAATTAAAATAGACCGTTTAGTCTACATTTTCAACGTGTTAGTTGTCTCAAAATCGTATACAAATATTTATTAATTCGACTCGTATACATTCGTATATGTGAGTAAGATCAATAGAAAAAAGAAAATCAACTTGTTCATCCACAGTTGAATTCGTACATTCTGCTTTGTTGATTTATAAACGTCTTGAACGTTTTAAACGTCGTTAATATATCTTTCATTTTAGAATCTTGATTCTTTTTTGCTATCATATCGCTCGCTCTTTCTGGATAACTGATTGACTTACTTATTATACGAGTATTGTATACAGTATCTATCCTATTATATGCTATGTATTGCTTAGTATCTATACGTTATCTAGCGAATTATTCATTACAGCCTACAAATATAAGTACGTTACTCAGATTATTAGCTGGTGTATATGTATATATGTATATTAGTAGGAACCATTTTGCATATGTTTGTCGAGACACGATTCTTCTTATCGTGAGATTCAATTTTTCTCTTCTTTCTTTTTAGCTTGACAAACATGCACTAAACTCACTTTTGTTCATTTCTAAATTTTTCACTACATTCACACTACCAAAAAGAATTTATCAATGGTTCTACACGGAGACCTAATAACGCATTCATGTGATGCTTTATGGCAAAATCATTCACGTCCCACGAAGAATACAGGAATCACTTGAATACGACATACAAAAAACTAATAAAATAATGACGTAATCATAATGACGATAATAATAATAAAATTATTAATAATAATAATAATATTATTAATAATAATAATAATAATAATAATAATAATAATAATAATAATAACAACGTAAGTTACGACTTGGATTCGTTAATTTGAAAATATCTTAAAAATTTTTTTAAAGCAACAAATATAAAAAGAAAAACTATTTTCAAATGATTTTACAATAAGTATGCTGCTCACTGTTTTCGTAAAAATAGCAATAAAATTTATGCTGAAAGTGTATAATAAATATACTTTTAACTATCATATGCACTATAGAAGAGCAAATACGAGATGAGCGCGTGTTAAACAAAAGACAATTACAACTGTTACTTTGTGTATTCATTTCGTGGTACACTAACTTTTTTTTTATAAATCTAGGCAATATATATAAATATATATATTTCCTCAACATTCATATATATAATATTAATAATAATAATTATTATATCTCTTGTCAGACCAACGCGACACGCATTGATAAAACTTTCGAAAAAAAACAGCTGCATCATCACGGCTCAAATTTTTATTACCTTCTCATTTTTTCCATATGCCTTAAAAAGGGTTTTTATAGTTTGCCAGTATTTTGTGACTCAAGCATTGAAAGTCAATTGAAATATTTACTAAATTTGCCAAGGTCACGTTCGTTGACCACCATCGTATAAAATTGTTAATCATTATACACATCATCATCGTCTTTTGGTACTCTCTTTTTCTTTATATTTCCCCTTCTCTGTTTCTGCCTTCACATTACAAGTGTTCTTTTGCAAGTGCTAACTTATTGTTCTTTGTTCGTTAATGAATAAATCCTATCAGCTATCGTTTATTATGTGCACTGAGGTAGACGGATGGAATATTTTAATCAGAGTTGACCTCGAGATCTATGGGTTCTCGATGCCAAGGTGACGACATTCGCGTCGTCAATCTATTTCTATAATCTGCTTGAATCTCTATTAAAACTTTTTCTTTGAAAAATATAATTGCTTGAGGTAGTGGATCACGTTTCGCACATCTGCATGAAAATTGCTTCCCTGTTTTGGTACATGTAGACTACTATTGTTAGACCATAGTGACTGATAATCCTGAGCCTGTAGTTCTGAAATTCTTGAGAATATGCTTCATTGCAATATGTGATAGAATCAGAACACGCTCAAGGACGAATTTCCTTCCTCGTCAACATCAGAGTTGTACTTTACTCTGCTTTAACACCTTCTGGAGACTCGTTCTCGCTGTAGTCGTCTTCTTCACCTGCTGAAGAATCGCCTTCGTCCATGGGCAGACCGTGTCGATCATTATGCTCCTGTCGATCTTCGTGCATAAGACCTCTGCCCTCGTCCCTTCCAATCATGGGATAATCCTCAAGTCCGCGACCACCCATTTTGTCCATTGCGTTCAACTGAGCAACCTTGGCTGCCGCAACGGCTGCCGCTTGTTCTGGACTGAGACCTAGTCTGGCTAGACTTGAATTCTGTGACAACATTTGAAGATACGTTTCCAAAAGAACGTTCGGGGTGTAATGTTCTGGAAGATTGACTGGTGGGTGCAATGATGCCAAATTGGGCTCTCTGTTCATGTGATATGAGTCCATGGATTTAGCTGCGATTGCTGCAGCGGACGCTTTTCCGTTTCCGCTGACTTTGGTAATAACAGTGTTATTGTTGGGTGTTGGAGAACCATACCTTAAGCTCAACGGAAGAGTAAGATCCTCCGGATCATCACCTCCACAAATAGAACTTCCAGCTTCCGAGGGCGCTCCTCCTCTAGGTAATTCCAGTCTCATGTCTCCTCTTCGTGGTCCTGTGGGACTTGCACGAGCCCTAAGTTCTGCTGGACTCACTTTGACTCCGGCTTTAGCCAACAATCGTGAAGCTAATTCTGGATCAAATGGACTTGGCATTGCCAAAACCGGCAGATCCTTCGTACTGATGCCACGATGTTGCCGTGACATGTGTGAATGAAGAGAATTTCTCGATTTCGCTACTGTTCCGCAAAGCACACAACGATAACCAGGACAAATTGTGTGCTTATCTTCGAGATGAGTTCGTAAGGTGTGTGCTGAACGGTAGATCTTGCCACACTTTGGACAAGGTCTCGGATCTGTTGCTCGCACTCGCATCATGTCGAGTCCTCTTCTAGCGACTGAAATTAAAAATAACATATTAATTTTAAGAAAAGCTTTCAAGTCTCTTGTAGATGTTTTATTTAATATTTTATTTATTTTCATTTTTTAAAATTTAATCCATAATTTATCAATTGTACTTTTTCAGAATGAAAAGGTTACACTTTGGCAGTGTTACATTTACCTAAATTAACGTATTCCTGGTTCATATGGGAAATATTTTCTTTTAGTCCAAAATCAAAATAAATGAAAATTTGTTATTTTCATTAGAATTTTCATTAGTGCGGTAATTGGTGAATAATTTTCATTAGTGCAGTAATGCACTTTGAATACACGAAATTGCACTCAAAACAATTTGAAACAGAAATAGAAAAAAGAAATATAAACAATGCTTCCCTATGAGGAAACAAAAAGAAATATAAACAATGCTTCCCTATGAAGAAGCAAAAAGAAAAATAAAAAAGAAATATAAAAAAGAAATATAAAAAAGAAATATAAAAAAGAAATATAAAAAAGAAATTTAGAAAAGAAATATAAAAAAGAAATTTAAAAAAGAAATATAAAGAAAGAAATGTATAAAAGTAATTTAAACTTCGAGTCTATCTTTAAATGCCCTTCTATTTGAAAGTAAAATGAATGTTATTCTTAAATGACAATCATTACTCAAAATTGCGTAATTTTACATGGAATACTCTCCAGTTTCTGTTTTGAATAATAAAAAATTCTTTAGAATAAAAAGAAGTTTAAAAATAAAGAAATGGGATTATCTATGCAAAGAAAAATTACAATGAATCTATTTACGCTATCTGCACAAAAGTCCAGGAAAACGAACTTAATTTGGCTTACATTTATTGCAAATTAAACCTCTATTTAATCCAAATTGGATCCAAATTAAGACTTTGAATTTAATTTGTTCTAAATTGACCCAAATAAAGGACAAATGAAGTTTAAATTGAATTTTAATATGAAGATTTCACATCTTAATTAATGTCAAATTAAGTATAGATATTAATTAAAAATTTAATTAATCCCTGTTGAAGCCCATATTAAAGTTGTATTACATTTTATTAAATTTTAATATGGTAAATTCATATTTGATAAGATCCATATTTAATAAGATTTATATTTAATAAGATTCATATTTAATAAAACTTATATTTAATAAGATTCATATTTAATAAAATTTATACTTAATAAGATTCACATTTGATAAGATTCATGTTTAAAAAGATTCACATTTGATAAGATTCATGTTTAAAAAGATTCATATTTAATAAGATTCATATTAAATTTTAGTTGAGATCAAATTTGGAACAAAATTTTGATCAAATTAATTTTGTTTCCCTAGAAGGTATTGGTATTAAAATCTTAAAATACTCTTTTCAATTATTATTAGTGACTTCACTGCGCCACTCAGATAGGGAATTGATTTAATAAACGCCAGCATAATAGAAATGCGTATTTTTAAGTACTTTTACCGATACTTTAAGTAGATACTGTAATCATAGGCTCAAGAATTGTCCCAATTCAGACAAACGTATGCACATAATAATTGAAACAAGAAAATTAATATTTTAATACATTTAAAATAATCAATTTAACATTGATATTTTTACATTCTCATCAATAATGAGAGTGTATTTAAAGGATATTGGTATAGTTAAAACTCAAGATGAATCACAAAAATGCAATGAATACCTTTTATTAAACAAAGCATTACTTCAATAATAATTATTTTATTTGATGTATCGCATTGTATAAGTTTGTTTAAAATAATAATTAATATGTTCAATACTTTATACAGTGTTTTGTATATCGTGTCATGGATTGTGAAAATTACTTGCAAATTTTATCTAACCATGATGTTTTGTTAATCAAACTATAATTAAAACTTTCTTCAACTACTGAAAACACTTGAAGATTAATTTTGTATCTCAGAGTAACTATTAAATAAAAGTTTTATTCGCGATTTTCACAGCCAATGACTCGAATACTTAAATTTTTTACATAAAACGCGCGTCTTCTCATAACGTTATATCAAAATATACCTTCTTTCTTATTAAAAAGTTTATCTCTTGTTTTTATTTTTACCGCGAACTATAAGTGACAACGTTATGTGAAGGTAGTGTATTTAAAACACGTCGTTTACATAAGCAATTTTTGCCAATAGTAATAGAAACTATTTTGTATTTTCTCCAACTTGCTAATCTACTCTACCTAAAAAATACTGCGAGGAAACAAAGTAGAAAAATAAGGCTAGATACTCTTAGGTTAATGCGCTTTCAAGCCTCTTTTAGGACACAATATTGTGTCCTTTACATACAGCTCACGTAAATATAATTTTTTATTCTTATAATCTTTTAAACTGCTAGAGAGTGAGCACATCAAGGTTTCTTTTTAATAACGGATGTCAAGCACTTGATCTTATTAATTATAAAGATATCAGATAGGTTATTATCCTGTTATTATAATTCTGAATATTTATTTGAATTAATCTTTCAACCCAATACTCTTTGATGCAATCACCCTCTTGTATGCAGTCAGTTGAAATTTTTTGAATTTCGAAAAATTAATAAATAACAAAAAATTGCGCTTTACAAGACCGATGAAACAAACATTTCATTATTATTTCATAAATAATTGCTAGTTTACCAATTCACTTTTAATACATTTTTTTTGCACAAACATTAATGTTCCAATTTTTTCAAAAATAAAACATCGTTGGAGTCTCCATATGTAGTCAAATAACTTATAAGAAAACTTAAATCTAATTAGGCTACTACCTTACTGATTTTCGAGGAACATTCTTTTTCAGATACTATAGTTCATAATCTATCCATTAAATGTAACACTCAGAGAAAAGTTCGTATTAAAAACAAATGCCTATTCTCTTACATAAGTAATCTGTAAAACCAAATGAATTTCTGTTTGCCTTAAACAGAATAATTTTTTCATGTTTGCTGCAAAATGATTCCATTTGAAATAAAAGCACCTTTCTCTGAGTGTAATCATACATCATATTTACCTATACAATCTAAGCCTTTAAATCTAACTTTATACAAAATCACTGCCACATAATGCTTGTATTTATAACTATAATAAAGTTCGAACTAGAGTAAGCGAAAAAGTATAGAAAAAAAAGTCTTTTTGATACTGATAACTGTCGCATAAAAAAATAAGTTGTAAAAGAGAAAGATTGTAGAAAACAAAGAACGATTAATATTTACAGTCTACTTCGTTCTAACCAACACACACGTAATTGCAAATGATTGTTTAAAAACACCACAATAGTCTAAAAAGAAGTCTTTCGATTTAATTTAGCTGAATTTTTATTTTATTTTTCCTTCATTTTTGTTTCCTCATATAAGAAGCTTTTGTTTATATATTTCCTGCTGTCAATTAAATATTTAAAAAACATGTTCTCTATTAATTAATTTATTTGTTTACTTCAGCAACAAGATAACTAGAATGAAAATGAGAAAAAACTTGTTTACTAAAACATTTTTCTGAATATTATGTATGAAATTTTACATCATGCTAAATTAAAATAGAAGAACTTCTCTCTGTGTTATGATATGAAAGAAAATAATATTAACCCTTTATAACCAATGAAACTTGTGTATGGTAAATTTCTTTGTCACTTTGCTCTAGTTCGGTCTTTAATTATCAATTTACATATATATTTCTTTGTTTTTCGGTATATATACAAATGTGCGCTTCCTCCCCCCCCCCCACGGGGCAGATACATAAGAAATTATCGTATTCTATGTCACAAAGCTTATAGCTTATAAAGTACGAACTAGACTTTATTATTCAGAAAATAAATGTGAGATTTACAATCTTAAAGTTTTCTTCTCTGGCTTGGCATTTTTTTGGCAAAAATGAAATAACTTTACTTACAATAAAGAAAATTGAATTTCTCGAAAAATGCTATTGAATTTATAGCACGTGTATTCACATACATTCAAGAGTGAATGTTTTATAGCACTGTTTTCAAAATCAACTCTCTAAATTTGAATTAGTGAAAAATCGTCCACCAATTTGAATTAGTAAGCATTTTTACTAACTTTCAGTAAAATTTCACTATTTGGTTTAGTAGTTTTTATTAAAGTTTTAGTGAAAGTTTACTAAAAGTTAGTAAAAGTGCTTACTAATTCAAACAGGTGGACGACTTTTCTCTAATTCAAATTTAGAGAGAAAACACATAACTTTAAATTAAAGGAATTTAGTGCATGTGGATTTAGTGCATTTAGTACATTGTTATATCAAATGAATTGAATATGATTCAGAGTGTATTTGAATACGCGCACTATGTCAAAAGCATTTCTTTCTCTGGGATGTAAACCAAAAACCTTTCTTCTTATTAAATTTACATCAATTTTTTCGACGATATGAAGTTAAGTAAATATTTAAAGAAATAATTGTATTTGATATTGTATTCAATAAAATTAATTGAGGGGGCACGTGCAACAACTCGATAGGCGCGCGAATTTTTTCGTTTCTACTTAGAGAATTGGTCAGACAATGTACTATGCTTCCTCTGACCCGCTCTGTAAGTAGAAAACAAAAAGTTTGCACGCCTACGAAATTTTGCATGTGTTCTCTCAATTATATTCAATTAATTGCATTAAATTAATTGCATTAAATTAATTGTATTAAAGTAATTGCATTCAATTAATTGCATTCAATTAATTGTATTCAATTAATTGTATTCAATTACTTGCATTAAATTAATTGTATTAAAGTAATTGCAATCAATTAATTGCATTCAATTAATTGTATTCAATTATTTGCATTAAATTAATTGTATTCAATTAATTGCATTCAATTAATTGTATTCAATTATTTGCATTAAATTAATTGTATTCAATTAATTGCATTAAATTAATTGTATTCAATTAATTGCATTAAATTAATTGTATTAAATTAATTATATTCAATTAAATGTATTCAATTAATTGTATTCAATTAATTGTATTGCATAAAGTTCTTGCAGAAAATATAAATAATCAAGAATGTAGAAAGTAATGTCCGTTTTCGCAATATGTAAAGTAAATTTCAATATAAGAATGCTCTTATTCAACGTGGAAAATTGTCTTTAAACTAAATTCTTTTGTTTAATACAACACTACTTTAAATGTTTACTAAAGTTGCTTTTTACAAGGATCTGTTATAATTTGTTTTAAATTCTGTACCTCTATTTCCATCTCACTAATGCCACCTTTATTAAAACTATACGTATAATTTATGTACCTTGATATTTTGATCTAAGAACCGTCTACTTTTGTCACACAAGTCCTGCAGCATCAATTTAAATAGTTAAAAATAGAAATAAAAATTAAATTATAAAATAAAACAATTTGGTGAGCTATCATAGAAGAAGACAAGACAAAAGTTATTAAACTGATCAGTCAAAATCTTACACAGGGTAAATACCTTTGGTTACCTTGAAATCTCCTTCAAAGATTGCATTGACCAACTTCCCTTCTCGTGACCGAAAAGAATAATTGAATCACACATAGGTCCATCGGAGTGTCTTAATTTGATCCCACTGCACTGGATGCTTGAGCCTCATGTGGTTGCGGACACTGTTTGGATGGGAAAAGGTTTTGGCGCAGGAAGTAACTGGACAGGTGGGAGAGTCTCTGGGATAATGGTGTTCCAAATGGGCTCTCATGGTACCAATGTCATGTAAAGTTCTAGAGCAAAGTGGGCACCGATATCCGTGCTGACGATGATGTTCCCTCAACATCCTCTGTTGTCGGAAGTCGGGTGGTTGAACTCGCTGCATCTTGACTTGACTATGATCATCCATGTCGTCACTTAGCTGGAGATGGGAAGGAGTCTCAAGGTGATGTTGATGCTGGCGTTGCTGGTGATGGCTGTGGGGGTGGTGGTGGTAAGCCGTGCCATCCGCGTCATCGAGTCCGTCATCTGCAACCACCACCACACCAACGTTACCACTAGCCACCACCACCATAATTCACACATATATCTTCCATAATATAAATCTTAATCGCAGACAATTATGTCTATGCTCAATTTACAACTATTAATTTATGTACTAGTTCTCTCAAGGTGGTATAATGCAACAACAACAATAATAGTAATAATAAAAGAAACAATAATTTAAAAAAATGATATAGAAAACATGAAAACTCACATGATGATTAAAGGATAAGTGTGACAATGCAGGACGTTATTTTGACTATGTAGTTATATTATTGTCGAAAGCTACTCGTAGAAAGGTGGAGGAGGCTTTAGACATAGAGGTAAAATAGTTTAATCATATTAAACATATTTCGATTGTAAATATCTCATGAAATTTGTAGTAAGTAAAGATTAAATGAAAAAAAATAATACTTAGGCGGAGTTTGAGATCGCAACTCATGGTATGGAAGATTGGTGTTGCTGACTGGGGTTGCTAAGATTTGGACGTTGATGTATGCCATGAGCCTGAAGTTGGTGATTGATCAAGTAATGTTTTGTCTTGCAGCGTTTACCGCAAACATGGCACTGGGGCCACGTTTCGGGAGGTGGCCAATTAGAATGAACATTTTTGACGTGCTGTCGTAGATTGCTAGGTGACGAATAACTCCTACCACAATACCGACATAATGGTCGCGCATCCTCGTGCCTCAGAGCAGTGTAGAGCCTCGCAAAATTCTCCACCACTTGTGTGGTATCGGTTCCAGTAGTACCCGCAGCTACTGTCGCGGTTTCTTCCCTCTTTGGCATCACTGATCCTACAACCAGGACGTGCCCGTGAGTTGATTCTCTTCACTCATTGACATTCTCCACTCTCTCTGTCCCTCGCTCTCTCTTTCTTTCTCTCTCGCTCTCTATCACTACTCTCTTTCTCACTCTCTATCACTACTCTCTTTCTCACTCTCCATCACTATCATTCACACTCTTAATTTTCATCTCATTTATACCTTTGTCTTTTGCAATCTCAAACAATCAACTTCTCTCATTTTCTTAACAACACATGCTCTTATTCTTTGCGCAAACACATTTCGTTCATTTTCTTTTACAAACAAAAACTATAAAGCAACTCGAAACACACACTCAAGCTACTCTCGTACTCTCAGGGCATGCCCAGTTGCAGGATAGTGTGTGGTTTTCCCGATGAAAATGTTTATTGACAATTTGTCTTATAGAACTATTAAATCAAGAGCATTCTTGAATTTTTTAGGAAGCAGCAAGGATTGTCAAAAATGTATTAGAAAACTATTGGTGTTACTTTTTGAAATGGTTCTGATATTTCAAATTAGTTGGATCGCTAATAAACAACAGCAGATGCGTGCATATTCAAAATATTGAGAAAGTCATCGAATGGATTTTCGAATCATGGAGGACTTTGAAAATCAAGCGTACTCACGTTTTGTCAGTCATATCATTTTTTAAATACCTTTCGAGTATTTTTTTTTAAATTCTACATCCTTAAGGTCTGTAATAAATCCAGGAAAAAGGCTTAACGTTTCTTCCATGTAGTCTACAGACTCTATAGGTTACACAATAACAGTTTGTGCTAATAAATTTCACATTCAATACATTTTTTGTCAACTGTGTTAAACCTTTCGATCGCTATGACAATTGTGATTATATTTCTTAACTGCAATAACTTTATATATTTTTATAAACTGAGAGAAAATTTCACTCTTTTAATAAAATCATGTTAATAAAAAATACTTTTATTTTAAGGAAATCCTATGACTTTTCGTACAAGGAATTTGAAAAATAAGAAAGATTTGAAACTTTGAAACAGTTTTACAAAACATTTCCACAGTGTGAAATTTATATTAAAAAATAGAAACGACACATGCAACTAAAGTATGATATTAAATCCTATTTATTTGCAAAATTATAAATTTTTTTGTTTTTAAACGTACTATGAATGTCCTGCACTTTCACAGTACGTTTTATCACAGTATTTTTTATATTTTCTAAGCTTTGACATTTAATTTAATCAACATTTAACATTTAATGGAAAACTTTTCCAGTCACATGATTTCCCTTTACAATGGATAAAGAAGTTGAAAAAAATGGTTTGCAATGTAATGAAAAAACAAAATGAGGATGTGTAAAAGAAGGAATTTTATAAATGACCAAGAAGGATAAAAGTACAGAGAAAAGGGAAGTAAGTATATAAACTATACGTAGAACACGCCTGTATTGATCCATTCCGAAGGCCTCGATGATACTATCTTTCTACGAATCTCAAAGCAAAGACCTCACTTTATCTAAGAAAGTATTAAGCGATATAGAGTAAAAAAGAACTTTTATTGCAAGTTCTAAATGTGTATATACAACGAAAGGAATGTATTAATGTATAAATTTGGAAACAACCGTTATAATTAAATAAAATGTATCACAAATTAAAATAAACAGAAACAGAAAAGTCTGTTACTTCCACAAATAGTACCCAATGTAGAGATTGTCTGTAAATTCTACAAATTTTTCTACAAATCTTATTTATTTGTAAGAATTACAAACAATCGGTCAAAAAAGGGCTCTTTTTTGCACTGAAAAGGGCTCTCCTTTGAAAATATAAAAAAAGAGCAGTTTTATTACGTACGATTCACGCAGTTTTTAAGACTGAGTTATAGAAATTCATTTATTGATGTAATACGTGCTAGGTTTTATGTGTATAAATTAATGACAATCTAATAATAATCATGACTGATTTGATTTAATAAAAATGTATCTAAATTATTACATTACGATTCTTTCTTAGTTTTGTGAACACAACAACATGTATATAAGTAATCAATAATGAAAGTTACTGGAAATAAGGAAAAAGAAGGATGCTGTCTGAACAATTAAAGAGGTTCGAGAGGAAATAAATTCACTATAGTAGCCAGAAGGCAACATCATTACCCCAGTCTGTTAACGGCGTTGCTTCAGTAAATATAAAGATTTTATTTAGTTTTGATTAGCCAAAAAGAAAAAAACCAAAAAGAATTGAAGAAAATTTAGTCATAATGGACTAAATTCGATAGTCATAATTGACCAGAAGTCATACATGACTAAATTTTGTAATCTTAATTGATAATCAGAAAAAAATTATATTTAAACAAAATTTATAATTCATTGATATAAAAGAATTAATAATGTGTAACAGTTTCGTTTCAAGAAAACTAACAACTCCTCTATACATTAGAGTTGATGGCGTTATTAATTTATTTAATAAGCGACTAATTAATAACACCATCATCATTAATGTATAGAGAACTTATTAGTTTCTTTAATAAACAACTGTGCTACATTACCAGCTTGTTTCAAATTACACGCGTTTTCTCTGACAATGATAAAATTATCCATTAAAAAATACCCATGCATATATCTCGTAAATAAAATGTAGAATATGAATATGTGTGCATAATATGAATATGTGTGCTTAATATGAATATTAGAATTTATCATTAACAAAATTTGTTTCGCAATACCATGAATAACAAAAGGAAATTATATTGAACAAAAAAAAGGTAACAAACTAAAGTTTTTAATATGTTTTTAATCATCTTTCAAGCACTATAAATGAGAATATAAATTACTTTTATGTGAAAACTGAATTATAAAAACGAAAAGAATCTTGAAATAGTATATAAGTGTTGTATAAGTCAACATGCACATTTAATTTGAGTGCCATCCCAAAATAATGATTTTCCTCTACAAAACTGTGTACACAAACTTTTTTAAAGTGAATTTTCTGTACAAAAAGTAGTAATATTTGAAGAATACATTTTCAAATCTCAAGTAAAAGAAAAGGGTGTGTTTGAGTGAGATTCTTGTTTTCTTGAAATTGAAAGACCGTGTAAGCTTCCGCGTTCATCCGAAGCTTTTTGCTGGGCTTAGTGCGTCCGAAGAAATCAAGAGTGGTGGCTGAGGAATAAGTGTGGGCGTTGGTAAGCGCCGGGGGCAAGTGAGGGCAGATCAATGCGGACATGTGCGGGAAATTGCACAGGGATCGATTCTAGGACCCTCGCAAAAGTACCATCTCTCTCTTTCTCTTCTTCTCTCGCTCTTATTCCTCAAATACTATTGACTCACTCTACAATCAAACCCACCAACATTTCCTAATTTCTATAACAAACTTTTATTCTTTAACGACGCAATGCTTCGAATGTTTATGTGCCGCTAGTAATTTGTTTCGCTCTTAGCGTTTATAGATGACAATATCATGAAAAATTCACGAACTTTCATTCTTTCGTCCACAATTAAAAGTTGCAATTTTTCTTAAAAAGTTGCAAAGGACTTCTTGCTGAAGAGAAAAAAACATAAATGAATTCTATAATGACATCATCTTTAATAACAAGATGCAGTTTCTTTAAATTCTTCAACATATTTTATCAATCAATCTTTTACAATCTACGCACATATTGTATACCATAAAGCTATATTTTTCTATATACATTCAAAAGTTTTCAATACTGTAAAAAAGTAAAGAAATATATTATTTTCTGACAAAGAATTTAGTACCTAATCGTAAATTCTGATGATCACAATTTCTTAGAAATGGAAATGACGAATAGAAAAAAGTAATGAAAAATCAAACTTTCCTTAAAGTTTATCAGAGGATATCTGTACGTTCTGTGAATAGAAGTTGATAAAGATAAATGGAATCGAAAGTAGAAAAGAATTACAATTGACGTTAGCCGAAAGAATAAAGTATGTAAGTGTTCATTGTCCCTCTTTTCCAATAGTGGATTCGCGAGGGTTGTAGTGAAAAAGGGATCGAAACACATTAGAGACATACGAAACCAGTGGGAGATCTGATCGAACGAGATAAGATGCAGGATAACAAAAACGAGCGGCTTAACCGTGACATGTTGCATCCGTCTTGGCATTGCTTAACTTATCGCACAATCCTCATTTTTATTCCTATCCCTTGTTGTCATTTCACCCCTGCACTTATTTTTTCTTCCTTAGGAAACATTTTGTACGCAATTGGAAAACTTATGTCACCTCGCCAAAAGTCAGGCAAAATTTTAGATTTTTTAAATACAAAAGATAAATATATTATATATAATATAAAATATAAATATATTGTATATAATATAAAATATAAATATAATACATAAATATTATACAAGAATAAAATAAAATAATAAATTACAACAAATCTAAAAAATTGCAACAAATACATATATAAATTCTAGACTTTACTCTTTACTTTTGAATAAGTAATAATAGCTCAAGTTCCACTATAAAATTATTAGTGTAATTTTTGTTATAAATTGATTTAATCACTTATTGAAATTAAAATACGAATTTTAACTGGAAACAAATGTTCCATTTGATTCAATTTGAAAAGTGTAAAACAAAAGACAAGGGAAGTTGCCAAAGAAATACAAGGAGAAAAAACTTACGTTATTTGCGCGAATCTGTTTTGTGCTCGAAAAACCATAATCCTTTTTAGAAGTAGAACTCTGAATTTGAAAATACTAAACCGTTTATATTTTCTAAAAATTATGGGTTCATTAACAGTAATTTTTCAAAAACTTCATAGAAAAACCAAAGTGTCATTTTTCAATGCAACACCTTACTTCCTTTTAAAGTATAATATCAACTGCATACCAAAAAGTATCAATTTGGTGCCAAAAGTACCAATTTGATACCAAAAGCACCAATTTGGTGCCACAAAAAATAATTTGATGCCAAAAGTCTCAAACAGTTTATAAAATCTGGATCTATTTGGTATTTTTAATATCAATTTAATACTTTCAAATAAACAATGGCTCACACAAAAAACCTGAAGTCACTTTTGATTCGGTTCAAATTAGGCAATGCTAAACGAAATAGAATGTGGCGCCATTTACAACGTTCATTTTTGATTCGGTTCAAATTGACCCTCATAGGGGGCTCACTTTGAACTCAGGTTTTTTCTGTGCGCTATCAAATTCCAAGGCAATTTGAAATTCTACAGCAATATGTCTGTAAAAATCCAAGTTCATTTAATAATTCAACATTTTGTTTTTCTGTGAATGTCCTCATCAAAAAAATAATAAACAAGGTAACTTCAAATGTTAGAAAGCACAAATATGTTTGAATCCTTCTTTAAAAATCAAATGTAAAGTCCTACTTTTGGAAAAAAATAAGTTTTTCTGGAAAAAATGGTTGCAATTGAATTCTTTAGGCAATCGCGATAGATTCTGACAAATATCACTTTTCAAAGCTCTTAATATTAATTCAAATGATAAAAATCTGTCCTAAATCATCAAATATCACATATATTGTATAATTCAAGAAATTTTTATTCGGATTAAGGAAACGTTCACAAATGGTGTCTCGTACCGAAACAGAAAGAGGGGAATTTTCCAAACGTGACAAATCATGAAATAGGGAGACAACTGGTCATTCTGTGCATAATGTCCAGAAGATGTATAGCTCTCACGTTCTCTACAAGTTTAAAGAGAATATTGCCTCTTTATTTTTTTAAATAAATATATTACAACCATATAGTCGGAGCTCCTGCAATACCGCGAATCTACGTTTGGTAAATACCGAGTATCTGCGACTTCCTTAAGGGCTATATTTAGTGTAAATTTTCATGCAATATAGCCCTTAAAGAATTCGTAGATACGTGGTATTTACCGAATGTAGATTCGCGGTATTGCAGTAGCTCCAATGATATCAGTTTTTTGTAGAAAATTTAAATTTTTTGTATGTAAGTTTTAAGTTCCTTCTTATATGTGATGCTCCACGAGAAAAGGGACATTACGTGCTTTTGCATAAGGTCGCTATTACTTTTCAACCATATAAAAATATAAAATAATATAACAACAATAACATAACAATCGTTCAGAAACTCACAACTGTTTTTATCATCACTGAATTAATTAAATAAGTAGAGGGGGAACGGTTAAAAAGTGATAATGTTATTAATCCGAAGGAGGGTGTGTTATCATTTTATGACCAAGAGATTGACACAGAAGTTTAAAGGATTGAAAAATTCGATAAAAAGTATGACACCATAAGTGAGTGTATCCTAAATAAATATGTACAATGCATAAATATAATTATAATTATATAATATATGTATAATGCATAATTATATAATACGTATAATGCATAATTATATAATTATATAATATGCATAATTATTATTGGAAAACTAAATTGATTGCCACAAGAAAAACAAAACTTCTACGAGGAAGCAAAATAATTCAGTTAAATGCATTACATAATTATTAATAATAATCGAAAATAGTAAATAATTATTGAGTGCAATATGTCTCTAAAATAACTTTTTTTTAAGTATACTATTATGTACGACATGTTTCCACTAATACTCAGTCTCATTTGTACCCCCTAATGTCATCAGTTTGCACGGCACGACGATCATACAACTTTTTTCGCTCCCCATCGTTTCGTTTATTTTTCCCTAGTTATTGCAAACATGTCAACACAGCGGTAGCCAATTCTGGATATTGGTATGATAGAAAACTGACTTTATGCAGAGGGTAAGATGTATGATAAGCTTTTGCTTCAAGCCAATCGAACGATAGCATTATACGAAACCGGAAAACATTCAAATGATGGATGATTCTAATCCAAACCAACTATTCATTGTTGTTTTTTTTTTAACAAAATGTACTGCTCATCTAGTTAGTAAAGTAATATTTTTCAAATTTATTTTTGACCTAAAAATTGAAATTAAAATTTGAATTTGAAAGTCAGGGTTAGATATGTATAATAGTTTAAATATGTATTGGTTTAAATATGTACTGATTTAACTATGTATTGGTTTAAATTTATGTATTATTTTTTTTAGTTCATGAATGCACTTTGCAGTCTTTTGTATTGATGAATCAAAATGAAGGGTGCAGAATCGCACGAGATAGCGAGGGGTAAAAAGCAAGTGGTGATACTTGAAAAAAGTAAGACTTTGAAAGCGGTGGGGACTAGAGATATTGAAGGGAGGAAATACGAACCTCCATTACGTTGGCTTGGCTCGGTTCAACTCGAGGGGGTGTCAGGAAGAGATTCGTGGAAACACCGCGGAATTGGATAAACTGCCAAGGTTTGTTTTATCAGTGGTTCTCACTCACTTAAAATGCCTTTTATTACTATTTTATACCACAAGAAAACATGGTCTTCAAATAGCCATTTATAGCATACAAAAATACCATAGAATACAATATTTTCATACAAAAATTTACTGAATAAAAAGAACCTGGATTTTTCATAATGAGAAATAAATAATCTTGTATTCATAGATAATCTATACTACTAATCTGTAAAATAACATTCATTTACAGAATCATCCATTCATTTATTCATTCATCCATTCATCCATTCATTCGTTCATTTATTTATTCATCCATTCATTCGTTTATTCATTCATCCATTCATTCATTAGTCCATTTATTCATTCATTTATTCATTCGTCTGTTCATTCATTTGTTCATTCATTTATTCATTCGTCTGTTCATTTATTTATTCATTCATCCATTCATTCGTTTATTCATTCATCCATTCATTCGTCCATTTATCCATTCATCCGTTCATTTATTCATTCATTTTTTCATTCATTTATTCATTCATTTTTTCATTCATTTATTCATTCATCCATTCATTCGTTCATTTATTTATTCATCCATTCATTCGTTTATTCATTCATCCATTTATTCATTCGTCTGTTCATTCATTTGTTCATTCATTTATTCATTCATCCGTTCATTTATTTATTCATTCATTCATTCATTCGTTTATTCATTCATCCGTTCATTTATTCATTCATTTTTTCATTCATTTATTCATTCATTTATTCATTCATTTATTCATTCGTTCATTTATTCATTCATTCATTACACAGAAAAAGCAAAATGTTCTTTTTTAATTCATCATCTGTTAAATTCCAAGACAAATTGGAACTCTACAGGCATATACCTGTAAAAATTCAAGTTCATCTTGAAATTTCACATTTTGCTTTTCCTGTGCATTTAAAGTATGTGACGAAACTGTTTTGCTAGTCTATTAGGTTTATAAACACTACACAGATCTTTAATAGAAAAGTGAAAATATCACAACCGTAATGGAATAATTCATGAAGTATAAATTATGTGCAAAATTTGGAGATTAGCGAAGATATTAAGATTTTGTTGTTTTTTGTTTATCAAGAAGACGATTAAAAACGCCAAAAAAGTGAAATATTGAAATCGAAAATCGACACTACGTGGACTTGAAATTACCGAGTGAATTTGATCTTTCTCATTCCGATATCAGACACATGGAGAATAGAAGAAAAAGTACGGAGAGGGTGTCTCACAAAAGAGATAGAAGATGAACGAAATGAAAAGAAAGACGAAGGGAGGGAGAGTAGACGGAGTTAGGATAGGAGCGGGAGGTACTAGGCGTTGTTTGTTGAATCGTCGGGATCAATACGTAGTTCGCAGTAGTATTCTCCTGTAATTTGGAAGTACCCGAAAGAGTGATATTCTTTGCAAAAGGTCAACAAAAGAAACAATTTTTTTTTGCAAAAGGTCAACAAAAAAAAAACATTTTTTTTGCAAAAGGTCACATGTGTTTTAAAAAAAATTAAAATTACAGTTATAAAGTCATACATTTTATTTAATCATCATAGCCAATCTGAATCTTGTTTCAGCTAATGGTTTTCTATTTATTTTTTGTCTATAGCCAATTCTCATTTTTTTAAATAGAAAATATTTTATCTTTTTTTTAAAAAAATACTGTATAAAATAAGAAATTAACGCACAAGACAATGCCCTTCGAAGAATTAATAGGTTGTAGATTTATTCTGACCACAAGCGTGTTACGCAAGATTTTGAGGAAGGAAAAAGGGGAAATGTTTCCCTCTATATTGCCCATAGCAATCGACATGGCTTATTTATCAGACTTAGTGGCATGGCGCGATGCGACACGATGACTTAAAACGAAGACGCGACGCCTAAGCGTCTTATGTCTTGCTTATAAGTGTACAAAGGGACTAGCAGAATAAGTCGAAAATAGACGGGCCAATTCTTAGAATCGAATATCCCTTACTCAAAGTTTTATCTTTATCGACATGGCCTTTATTTTCAACTCTGACCTTAAAAAGTAAGACTAATATAAAAATACCTAAGAAGAAATGGAATCGCTAAGGTGGAACTTTACACGCGTTACTGACGCTTCAGTTTTGAGTAGCTCAATGCACATTTCACCTCGCATGTCTTTGGATTTTAAATAGAAAAGCAGTTGTTTTATCAGGGTTTCTCGTCCGACCATCTTTCACTTGATCCTGATAAAAAATGCTGTTGCTGTTGCGGCGACTGTTGAGGTGTTAGCACTTGAGAAATGGAAGTCTGTTGTATTTGATACACTGGATAACTTTTCCGTTTCCTGATGCCATGCATAGAGAGAAGGTGAATCTGCAGATATTGCTTGGTCTTGAATTGCTTGCTGCACACGTGACAAGATATGTATTCAGTTTGTACAGTGTGAACGTTGACGATATGCTGCTTGAGATTGGAATTGTTGGAATAAATCTTGCCACACTCAGGACACTTTGGTTTGCCGGTTGGACAGTTGGGGTCCATTTGATGTTGCTGATATGGATTGAGGATAGGCATTGGCTCCATCTTACTTTTGGCACATGACTGCAGCATCAGGTTCAGCTGATCAGTTTTCTTGGAGCCGTGGGGTTGCGGTTGCTGCTGGATGCTCTGTAGGTTGCCCTGCACCTTTTGCTGCATCAAGGAAAGCTGCTCATTATTGAGATTATTAATATTATTGACGGGTCCACCGAGTGTAGTTTGTTGCTGCGTTTGTTGGCTATTGGCATGGTGGTGCTGATGTTGCTGCTGATGCTGATGATGTTGCAGGAGAGACGAGAAATCCTTCTTTGGGTTGATGTCTCCGGATTGTTGAGTTCCAGGCCCGGGGGCTTCGCTTCTCGAGGAGGACGTGCCCGGCAGCCAACCAGAACTCGAGCATGAGCCGTCTCCTCCCGAGGGCTGCCATCGCCCTGGAACCACCAGCCAATTTCATTCCTCAGCCAATCTCGTACGATCCCTTAAACACTAATCGTCTCTCTCTCCTCCCACATCCCTTCTTCCGGTTTTTTTTCTATTTTATAATAACTATAATAATTAAACTTGAGTATACTTGTACTTTGTTTCGCGATTTCCTTTTAATCGAATCCCTCCCCGCGAGTCCATGGCGTCTTTCGTCATATTTATCAAGATTTCACCAACAAATACAAGCTTTTCCCATTCTCCATTCGCTTTTTCGACTTTAAAATAACTTTGCCCGATTAATTTTCACCTCTGATTAATTTCTATTGATATTTTTATGAATTGTTCTTAGCAATGTCTCCTCCACCTTTGGTCTCTGTTGCTTTACAAGACACAAAGTAATTTTGTCCCAGTATCATCAATAATGTCTTAGAAAGAGTTTAAACGTGTCTCTAGTCCTTTTTCTTTTTTTTTTTTTGAAACGTTACTCACCGTGTTTGGGAAAAGGAATACAGGGTTGTGAGAGGTACGAGAGTTCCATGCATTCAACGCAACAACGAGAGACCAGAGTTCTAAGGAACGTCGGGAGGATTCTAGTTTGGACTATGACCGTAAAGTGAAAATAAAATAGATATCATCTACTCACCATAGTTTGGATCTTGGTTAGCTGCATGAATCCCAGATGGTCCTGGCATCAAACCTAAAAATGACATCATATGTATTATATTTTCAACATTATTTACATCTTTATATTCTCTACTTTTCACTTGTCCACAAAAAACAGAAAATAAGAAATATTTTCTAGCTATCGATTATTAATATCAATTTGAAAGATTCGATCCGTTGGTGCAAAAAAATCATTTTGTTATTTATGACTTTAATGGCAAAAAATGCTCATAACCAAAGGTCAAAGAAAGGATCATATCAGTTTTAATTATCGATACAATAGTAAATTACCTTGTAGTCCCAGCAAAGCAGCAGGAAAACTGTTACGATGATGTTCCATGGAATCATTGAGAATATCACTAGGCTCTGTCTTTACCGAATTTAACATACTGTCATTATTCGACGTATCTTCTTCATTGTCTGTCATAGAATTCGAATCCTCTCCAGTAGATTGCGCCTGAAAGAAGAAAATTATTCAAAATTGCATAAATAAAAATATCGATTCCTTATTTCATTACTTTCCTTACTACCTTACGAATCATTACTTTTGTTCTGTATAAACAAAATTCTTGTTCTGTTCTTTATTCAGTATTTTTCTAGTTTTGTAAGATTAGCCAAACGGAATGATTATTACTGTTCAAGCTAATCGATATGTTAAGTAATTTTCAAAACGTGTTTTCCACTCATTGAACACGTTTTTTAAATTCGAATTTTACTCAAGTGAAAAAATAAAATAGTTTTATTGTTTATCTAAGCACTTGCCAATAATTATATGATAAAGATACTTACTTGTAAATTGTTGGTTGGCGTTGTGTGTATCGTGGGACCACCTTCTAGCGCCTGCCCTAAAAGAGACTCTTGAAGGTCTGTCTTTGGTTCTACGTGGTTTCCTATTGGAGGAGAATAACTTCTTGGTCGCTTTTCCGGTGGCGAACCAATGCCACTTTCGTTGGCATCTCCTCTACCACTGTCTTGCCAAGAATTTCGGGGCGTAGCCTAAAACAATCGCCGTTTTCAAAATTAATAATAGAAACTTACAAGTTGTTTAAACATGTTCAACTTTCGGAAAATGAGCAAGTATCATGTGACTGAAATGAAAGAGTATCATGTGACTGTAAGTGCAAGTAATGCTCCTAGTCTATGTCTAATTCGTGTATAAACGATTGCTTATTTGTATTATAAAAAACGTAATTTTGACTTACAGGTGCACTACAGTTGTTCCCGGTTGATGAGGGTGCTTGTGGGATTTTTGCAGCAGCGCCGCTACTAACATCAGCCAAACCTCGAACTTGGAGCATTTGAGCCGTTTTCAAAAATGCAGCAAGTTGCTCCTGTCCGACATGAACTTCCCCGTGATACATAAATCGTAGCAAGGACTCCATATCGGAAGAAGCAACATCCCTCAAAATGACAATTGGATGTTGACATGGATTTGCCTGTAAAGAGAAAAAAATACTACAATTAATATATCATTTTTATTTACTTATTTAGAAAATCAAAGTTCTTATGAGGCTAGAGTTATTAATAATAGTTATAAATGTCTAGTTATTAATAATAGTTATAAATGTCTAGTTATTAATAATAGTTATAAAATAACAAATAAACAAATAAAAGGCTAATTATTAATAATAGTTATAAAAGGCTAGTTATTAACAATAGTTTAAAGCTATTATTAATAACTGTGTTATGTCATAAGACAATATTTTGAAAAATAATAGAAATTAAGAAAAATAATGTGAATTTATACATAGAAGTTTTGATTATTTCATTTAAGTTTAAATTAACATTATTTTCCTTAATCTTTAGATTTTAAATATCTGATAAGAATTTATAATGAAAAAATAATGATTTATAAAAATGTAATAAATAATTTCGAAAAATGGTTACATTTAATTAAACAGTTCCCTTTTAATAAAATTAGTATATGCATCCTTTATCTATAAGCTCTATAGAATAATAGATTTTTTCATGAAAAACAATTTATAACTATTTTTCAAGTTTAACTATTCTTTCACGATAGAATTTAATAACACTATATTTGTTGTTAAAAGTCGTCTTCACCTACAAGTATTTACTAAATAATCACTAATTCAGTGCTAATTAGATTTGAGAAACATCATACAACAAAGAGGATTAATCAATTACCAGGCTTTCATTGGCAGCCGTTACCGAAAACTAATGACCAATTGATTTTCATTTTCGCTCATATACAAAACTGAAGTTTCTTTCTGTTGCTTTAATATAAAATTATTTTCAGTTATTATTTCAAATTTCACTTGTTAGAATATTTTATGTTCTTGAAATTAAGAATGTTTAAAAAATATAGCAAGTATTCATACAGTTGAATCGGAATATTGTAATTTAAAATTTTGTTGCAATAAAGAAAAAATGCAAAATGTACAAATTGCCGTTGAGCTCGTAAGAAAAGCAGTCATGCATACTTATATGTCGTGAGGATATGCATGTGAAGCACCCTAACTAAAGGTAAGTAGAAAAGTAGATACAATTGCATGGTTTCTGATCCATTTACGTGTCGAGCACGAGCAGTCATGGCTTCGCAAAACATACCGAGTGATTATACATACAGCAACATATAGAAGAAGATTATGAGCATTGTCCGTAAATTGCAAAACGACTCGTGCTAACAGCGACAATACATCGGTTTAAAGTGAACACCTGGGCTTTCACGCGTTATGTATTATTCAAATGTAAACAATGATCTTATCAACCGATAAAAAATTACTCGACAACCAAGTGCAACTAGAAAAACGTCTAAAAAATATTTAGTGCTAATTGTGATAAATGCATCACAATTGGACATTGCACTAAATGAGATGCATTCATCACAATTAGACATTTCATTAAATAGTTTACTCGCCTCTTATATTGAAAATAGATACGAGACCCAAGCATAAGCCAATACATGGGAAGATGGCTTATACTTGGGGATACATCCGACAATCGGAGCCACATAAAAATATAATCTAGGGGACATTTATGTGCGACTCGTGCATTGGTTTTCCAGACAGTCGTTACAGGAATGCGCAACCGGCAACGACGCACTTCCGTTGATAAAAATACACGCGGTATAATGTATCTCAGTACATGCTCGACCCGAGGCGACACCAACACTCAAAACGCACATACATATAAGGCGCACGCAGCGCAATAATACCTACGTTCACATAAAGCTACTACATCTAAACGTGTTCCCCTCATCTCACGTGTTAGTAGGCACTTGATGATGCCTAAGTGCAGTATCAAATGTATCAGACAAATGCAGACTTTTTGCCAATCTTTTCACTAAAAGAATGTCAAAATTTTGCAACAACAGTAAATCTCTGACAGGATGCACTCAGCATTTTGTTTCTGTTAATTATTCTCACATCTTAGCTGCATATAATAAATAGAATAATAACAGGGTGTCTACTAATTTTGTCCAACAAAATTCCTGGTCTCTTTTTAATTTTTTCCCGGTTCATTTTCGATTGTCAAAACTGAATTATTTAAAATATACCTAAACATAAATTTTTATCTACAAAGAATAATTTATTTTCATTTTAAAATATTACGCTTAATTTACACAAATACATTCTTTTAACTTAATTTTTAATTTAAAATATATATTTAA